>CM055118.1:794593928-794876428 GCA_029206835.1 Rana muscosa | reverse complement strand
GCCTGCAAACAGTTTGCTGCAGACAAGCAGACTAAGAACGTAGTTACATAGTTAGTCAGGTTGAAAAAAAGACACAAGTCCATCCAGTTCAACCATAAAAAAATAAAATAATAATATCAATCCCATATACCCAATTCTATACCCACAGTTTACTGGAACCATGTCCTGTGGTCTTTTGAGACTAAGATAAACTTATTTGGTTCAGATGGTGTCAAGCGTGTGTGGCGGCAACCAGGTGAGGAGTACAAAGACAAGTGTGTCTTGCCTACAGTCAAGCATGGTGGTGGGAGTGTCATGGTCTGGGGCTGCATTAGTGCTGCCGGCACTGGAGAGCTACAGTTCATTGAGGGAACCATGAATGCCAACATGTACTGTGACATACTGAAGCAGAGCATGATCCCCTCCCTTCGGAGACTGGGCCACAGGGCAGTATTCCAACATAACAACCCCAAACACACCTCCAAGATGACCACTGCCTTGCTAAAGAAGCTGAGGGTAAAAGTGATGACTGGCCAAGCATGTCTCCAGACCTAATCCCTATTGAGCATCTGTGGGGCATCCTCAAATGGAAGGTGGAGGAGCGCAAGGTCTCCAACATCCACCAGCTCCGTAATGTCATCATGGAGGAGTAGAAGAGGACTCCAGTGGCAACCTGTGAAGCTCTGGGGAACTCCATGCCCAAGAGGGTTAAGGCAATGCTGGAAAATAATGGTGGCCACACAAAATATTGACACTTTTGGACCAATTTGGACATTTTCACTTAGGGGTGTACTCACTTTTGTTGCCAGCGGTTTAGACATTAATGGATGTGTGTTGAGTTATTTTGAGGGGACAGCTAATTGACATTGTAGCAAAGTGTCATTTCTTCAGTGTTGTCACATTAAAATATATAATAAAATATTTACAAAAATGTGAGGGGTATAATCACTTTTGTGAGATACTGTGTGTGTGTGTATATATATATATATATATATACACACACACACACACACCTTATTACAGCAAAAGTAAACACATTATGCAACATTTGTAAAATCCAGACTGAAAGGCAGATAAAAATTAACCAGCTAAAATCTTCCTTTTACAAAATGTTATAAGTTATTACAATTTTATTATCAAGTTGTATAGGTGAATATTAAATGTCAGTTTTCAACAAAACTTGGTTGTTTTATTGCGAATGTACAATTGTACACCATTCATAAATGTAAATGAAAACGTCCTTTAGTTTTAAGTGTGTGCTTTTCACAACTATAACTGCATACATCTATAAATAGTAGGGTATGATAGATTATATTTTGTGTAACATGTAAAAAAATATAAAAATTTTAAAGCCAAACTCAAAAAAATCTCAAAAGCTTTCCCTTGCATTGAGGCTGCACCTGCACTACAAAAGTTCCCTGCTCTTTATTCCAGGGTGCTTCCATATGCTGCAGCAGAGGACTGTCTAATGCAGGGCTATGGACGTGAAATCTTAGACTGCTAGGGCATGGGGAAGAAGATGATGCGGGGGGCCAGTCTAGCAGCGTGGAGGAGCAGAGGGCTGGGTAAATGAATCTACTTTTCATTGCTCCCTAGATCTAAAAGAGAAGTTAACCATTGCATTGTGGGCACAGCTCCACTGTAAGGTTGAATTTTCAAATATCCTGGAATATGGCTTCAAGGCACTTTGTTCTTAGTAATATGATGTTTCCCCAATAGTCCTAATATACTTCAAGGAGCTTATAGACATTTCATATTGTCATGCCATAATATGCCAATATTAACTGCCTTTGCTAATTGTTTTCCATATTTCTTTATTTTTTTAATTGTAACCCCAGGGGATGTCACATTCACCCTTTCTTTACTAGCCTCTCATGTCTGCAGGCCACACAAAAAGCTACATAGGATGCTAACAAAATTGTTATGCCAAAAAAGTCCAAGGATAAGTGTGTGCTCAAGAGATGGTCCCACAGAACCATATGGAAAGCCACTGCGCTGTTGCATGGAGGACTGGCAGCAGAATTTAAAAAGCGTCACTAAACCCAGATCTTAAAAAGCAATCAATAAATGCTGAATTACATGCTTTTCATACTTAGTCACTATGGGATTAGTTTTTTGTATTCTGCAAAAAAAAAAAATGGTTGATCCTGCTGTTCTTTGTCTCCAGCTTCTGTTTATGTCTCCAATTCAGCTAGGAATTGTGCAGCTGTGGTGGCAACTCTGCACATGCTCGGTTTTCAGTGAGTTTCTATGCTGAGCATTTCCTCCCTATCACATCTGACCAGTCCATGTGACTATAGAGTATCACATGTGGGTGTATACACAGTGGTAAATGACAGCCGCCTCCTCCTCCTCCATGCCCACTAACCAGCTAAACACAATGGGGGTGGGATATTACATGTAGATTGAGGGAGGCTTCACCTTCCTCGTATTCTAGACACAGATGGAATGGGAGTGACACAGCCTGTGACTGCCAGAAATCCACCCACACCATGTTATTGCCCAAAAATAATAAAGATTTGATTTCAAATATATATTTGTATGCCAATTTAAAACAGTTTATTGATATTAATTTTTTTAACACGTGAGCAGCAGACTAGAAGCTCCTCCTGCTTATGTTTCCCTGAATACAGGCTGGGAAAGACCTGGGTCATTTGACAGCTGTATATCGATTAGGAAAAAGGTACTTTTTTTTTAAATTAAAATAATTACAGTGCCATCATCCACATACAGAAATAGAAAACAATGTAAATTAAACAGTGTGTTTAGTATCACTTTAAAGTGGTGTTCCAGGCAACCCCGGGCAAAAAAAAAATAATTAAAAGCCAGCAGCTACACATACTGCAGCTGCTGGCTTTTAATAAATGGAGACTTACCTGTCCTGATGTCCCTCGATGTCGGCACCGCAGCTGATGTTTCACATCAGCTGTCGGTGCTTCCGTCGCCATTGCGGGTAAGGGAACCCGGCAGTAAAGACTTTCGGCTTCACGCCGGGAACCCTACTGCGCATGCGCGAGGCCCCGCTCCTCTCTCCTATTAGCCCAGCGGCCAGGGGAGGAGGAGGAGGGAGCCTTGCGCGACTTCACCGCCGCGGCCGGACTCCAGTAAGTGGGTAAGGATACCTGTCTTTGACAGGTATCCTGTCCCCCCTCCCCCCCGAAAAGTTCCAATTGTGGCACCGGAGGGGGGGAGGAATCCGATGAGCGGAAGTTCCACTTTAGGGTGGAGCTCCGCTTTAAGTATCAGAGGCTGCAGGCATGATTGCATGAAGTATTCATTTTGGCATTGGAATTAGATTAGCATAGCAGAGGGTGCCCTAAAATGATAAGTGCACTTTTAAAATAATCTCTAAATATCTCATATTTTTAGATCATCAGATTAGTTTTTATATTTTTCTAAATTAATTGATTTTGAGTTAACAAATTACTTGCAATACCCACCATTATTCAATAGAGTTTCAACTCCCAAGTACTAATTCTTATAATGAACGTGCGATTTGCCTAGGCAGGGAAAAGCAACATACTCACTATAATGCTACCCTTTCCCATATAGTAACTAGGGTAAGTATTCTCTTCCATTTTACCACTCCACCAACAATGTCATATGGGAACAGAGAGAAAATCTTTAGTCCTGTGTAAGTTTCAGCCATAGCAAGTTGGAACCTAAGCTGGCTATTTAATAAATACATTTTGTTTGATATTTTTCATTTGTTTGATTTTCCAATCATTCGTGGGATCAAACAGATATTCGTTTAAAACCACAGTAACAAGAAATTTTGAAGGAGCAGGATAGAACATTTTCCCCGAACAAACTAATTTCTAAAGCCACGTACACACGGTCTGACTTTTGGCCAACAAACTTCATTTTGAGCAAGTTGGACCAACAATCCGACCGTGTGTACGCTCCATCGGACAAACTTTTTTGCTTTTTTTTTTGTTTTCATCGGACAAATGTTGGGTCTGCAAACGGACAAACTTTTGGCCAACAAGAGTCCGATGGAGCAAAGTCCGACCGTGTGTACAGAAAACCATCGGACTTTTGTCCGATGGACAAAACAAATAATGTTACAATCAACCAACAATAGCAGAAGTTGACCAAAGGGTGGCGGTAAAGAGCAGAAAAACCACGTGATGTTGGAAAAGGTTTTGGGAAAGTTTTCAGAAAAGTCGGAGCGTGTGTATGCTATGGGTGTTCCCGACCAACTCCGTTCGGACAAAAAACCACGGAAAAGTCCGATGGAAGTCCGACCGTGTGTACGAGGCTTAACAGTGAATATGGTTTTCGTTTGGGAAATTACATTCATTACAAAATTTTATTTTAAAAGCAAATGAAATCTTGAAGTAGTTTTAAACAACTTTCATCCACTTATCGAATGTACAAAGAATTTTCATACGAACATCTAGTAGCGAATAATTAGATTTATACAGGGATTCTGTTCTCCCTCTCAAAGTTACCAGTATATGCAACTTGAACAGCAGAACATTTTAGTGACCTTTTTGCCTGGCTCCGGCATTGCTAAAGTTCAGGTTCACCCTGACTCATTGCAGCGACTGGTTGCTATGAATTACCAGATTTAAAACTCTTTATACAATAAGTGTGTTTAATGTGTCATAACTTATTTGTCATCATTTTGCAAGTTACTCTTTATATTCATCTTTGGCAGCAATAGTAAAAATAAAGCCACATACCCAGTCTAAATTTCATTTAAAAAGGCTGGCACAAAAAATAAAAATAAAATATAATAAATACAAATTAAATATTTTATTTACAGTGGAGGAGCTTGAAACAGTAAGATTAGTAGATTGTTCTACTTTACTCCGTGTCTGAAACTTGTGATGGGATATTCTGCTGATTTTCTAGGCATTCTTTCAGTTTATCTTCTGTCATTGTCAGTCGACGCTCCAAGATGGAAACAGTCTGTAAAACAAAGCATATGATATTAATCTGTACAATTGTCACTAATGGTTTCTTATCTTGGTGAATTTGTATTCAAATTGAGTTTCTGATGTAGACAGTGGTTGCCACAATCCCTATAGTCAACATGAGTCCATACAAAAACCACTGTTAGGACTTTAACGGCAATAAACCCAATTAGTGAAAAAAATGTAATCTTCGCTTTGATTATAAACATTAAAAATAAGTAGAATAAAAACCATGGTATGCATTACAGGAGTATCACCCAAACTATAGTTGGCTGAATCAAATGTACAGTACATATCACATAAATGGTAATCCCATTTCATCCCAGATCAGACTTAGAACATATAAAAAATATTCATGTAATCATAAAAGTCAATTTCGGGATAACCCAACCAGTTTCAAATCTTTTCATATTTGTCCTAAGGGGTAAGGGTATACCACTATAGTTATACATATATGATTGTAACACCCATATATAAAAAAAATATAGATACTATATGTCCCATCCTTAGAGTAAAATGTTTCTTCGGCCCACCACATCTTGGCCACACAACGCCCAAGGTTCCAGAATCTCAATGGCCCTGGGACCATAAAAATTTGCATTATACCTAAATATTTGATTATTGTCAATAATTGCCTCCCCTTTTGGTGGATATATAAAGGAGATTTTGAAAGCAGAAAAATCTTAACCCAAAACACCTAAATGAGATAAGACAATAGCAGCCCTACAAAATGGTGCTAAAAATATAATAAACAATAACATATAAACTCAATAACACCATGCGATATGTGAAATAAACTCCATAATGTGATGAAACTGATAGAGAAAATATTGATGAAAAATATCTTGATTCTGTGTACCTTCCACCACACCACCGTGCTGTGAAACCTCCCCTCTGAAAAAACGCACTCACCAAATAGATTTGCCTTTCACTCTCGTGTTAGGCTGAAACGCTTGTGTATGATCCCATATATGGAAATACGACTCTCTGCTGGATTACTGTGATGATTCTCAGATTTTCACATAAAAACAAAAAGAAGTGCTCCAATAGTGTAAAATTGTATCACCAGTTTAATAAAAAAAAAGCCCATGATTAAGCATTTTTGCGAAACATGTCGGGAACGTGGCTACAGCTTCACTGACTAGAGATGCCGCTGCTGTTTAAGATCACTTGCCGCTACTGGAAGCCGGGAATCTGGAGTGTGGTGAGCTTATTTTCATCAAGCACACACCTCAGGCCCACCGTGGCCCTTTAGCACTGCAAAGCCAATTTAACATTTGATGTTTGCTGTGGATTTTTTAATGCTGGTTTTTAATGGTTCACATGTGAGTTCAATGAATGAAGTGTGATTGTGTTTTTTTGAATTAAAATGGTGATACAATTTTACACTATTGGAGCACTTCTTTTTGTTTTCATGTGAAAATCTGAGAATCATCACAGTAATCCAGCAGAGAGTCGTATTTCCATTCATGGGATCATACACAAGCGATTCAGCCTAACACGAGAGTGAAAGGCAAATCTATTTGGTGAGTGCGTTTTTCAGAGGGGAGGTTTCACAGCACGGTGGTGTGGTGGGAGATACACACAGAATCAATATTTTTTCATCAATATTTTCTCTATCAGTTTCATCACATTATGGACTTTATTTCACTTATCACGTGGTGTTATTGAGTTTATATGTTATGGTTTAATTATATTTTTAGCACCATTTTGTAGCGCTGCTATTGTCTTATCTCATTTAGGTGTTTTGGGTTAAGATTTTTCTGCTTTCAATATTTACACATTAAGCGGCAGCTTTAGTTATTTTTATTTTTTATTTTATTCTTTGGCGCAGCAGTGATAGAGGTTACTCAGGACATTTGTATCCTATATCAGCAACATATTGTTAATATAAGGAGATTTGTTCATATTATGAGAAAGCAGATAAGGAGAACTTGTGAGGTCTGGTATATGCCATGTCATGCAGTGCAACTAAAAAAACATATGTACACATCAGCGAAGGGGTTCCCAAAGAAGGCATGGTATATTTTTACAAAGTTACGTCGGTCCAGCTTGGACCAACGTAACTATGCATATACCATACCTGGCCAATGCCCTTGGGAGCTAAAAAATAGGATTTTTGTACTCACCGTAAAATCCATTTCTCTGACATCCATAGACCGACACGGCGGCTCTTAATCACTGAACGTGTGGGTATATGTGTCCCTGCTTGCAGGAGAAGACCTAGGCAGAATGTTAAAACATTCTAGAACAAACCAGAGCTGAACAGCCCCGCCCAGGGGGGCGGTCCCTCCGGACATTACCCTCCCACCTGCAGCTAGCAGACCTCAGTTCGTAAAAAAGCAGTACAAACTTAAAAGGAAGGGTGGGTGCCGTGTCGGTCCATGGATGTCAGAGAAATGGATTTTACGGTGAGTACAAAAATCCTATTTTCTCTTATCATCCATGGACCGACACGGCGGCTCTTAATCACTGAACGTGTGGGACGTCCCAAAGCAGTGTCAAGAGGGATGGGAGCAGTATAAATAGAAAAACCCAAAAAACTTTACTCCAAACAAGGCAGAGCTCCTCAACGGAGGAGTTGCCACTTTAAACAGCGGCCTGCAACACCTTGCGGCCGAAGGAAGCATCCGGAGATGCAGCCACAACAACCCTATAAAACGTAGAAAAGGTATGAACAGGCGACCAGGTCGCTGCCTTGCACACTTGTGCAACCGACGCTTGATGTCGGAAAACCCAGGAAGCACCAATTGCCCTGGTGGAATGCGTCGTAACCGGAAACGGAGGCGCCCGCCCCAAGAGAGCATAGGCTTGAAAGACGGTTTGTCCGATCCACCTAGAAAATGGTGGCAGACGAAGCCGCTTGGCCCCGTTTCTGACCAGAGACAGTCAAACAGAGAGTCAGACTTCCGATAGAAGCAGTAGCAGACAGGAACACCCGCCAGGCTCGTACCACATTCAAGGTGTGCCGCGCACACTCTCTGGGATGCAATGGGTGAGGACACAAGGACGGGAGGACAATGTCCTCATTTAGGTGAAAGGTCGAGATCACCCTTAAAAGAGAAAGTCGCGGATGCAACACCACCTTATCCTTATGGATGACTAAATATGGCGACTTGCAGTACAAGGTCGCCAACTCAGACACTCGTCTAACCGAAGTGATTGCCACTAAAATGGCCACCTTCTGAGACAAAGTCAAGAGGGGAATATCCCTGATATTCTCAAAAGGAGGTTCCTGGAGAACCGAGAGTACCAATTCCGATCCCACGGGGGGAGAGGAGACTTGACAGGAGGGAGCACATGGCGAACCCCCTGCACAAGGGTGCTAACCAAGGAATGACCCGCTAGTGGTCGCCGAAAGAAGACGGCCAAGGCTGAAATCTGACCCTTAATGATACTCAAAGCGAGCCTTTGGGCCACTCCATGCAGCAGAAAACGCAGGTTTCTAGGGACGGATACGTCCGAGGACGTCAGTCCAGCTCTTCGCACATGGCGATGTAAGCTTTCCAGGTATGGAGATAGATCATTCGGGAGGAAGACTTCCGTGCCCTTAATATGGACTAAATGACCGAGTCCGAGAGACCTCGGTCTCTCAACACCTGGCTTTCAACAGCCATGCCGTTAAGGCCAGAGACTGTAAAGGCAGGATGAAATATAGGACTTTGAGACAGAAAGTCCTCCCTTATTGGCAACCGCCAGGGAACGGCCGCGACGAGACATAACAGATCGGCGTACCAGTGAAGCCGAGGCCAATCCGGAGTAATGAGGATCACCGGAATTCCCTCGATCGCCACCCTGTGCAGCAGGCGAGGGAGCAACTGCAGCGGAGGATAAACGTATTCCGTGTGGCAAAGGAGTTGAAATACCTCCGGGTGCAAGGACCACTCTCCCTGGTCCAACGTCTGGAGACTCAAATAGTCCGCCAGTTCTATGCCCGGAATGTAAACGGCCGACAGAGCCGGCACGCTTCTTTTAGCCCACTTCAGGGTATGGGGGACCCCGGAAGCCGCAGTAAATGTTATTTTGCGGTTGCTCCATGTGGATTCGAACCTGTGAGGTTTTGCATGCCAGTCCAGTTCACTAAACAGCAAGGACAGGAACTTCCTGCCCCTGAGCTCCGAGTCCCCCCTTTATGGTCGACATACGCCACCGCCGTGACTTTGTCTGACTGGATCCTAATGGGCGATCCTGCAATCTCTCAGACCACGAGGAGAGGCATAGTCTGATGGCCCGTATTTCCAGAACATTGATCGGCAAACAGGATTCGTCCGGAGTCCAAGCCCTTGGGCCAACAGGACACCCCAGAATACACCCCAGCCCTTCAGGCTGGCGTCCGTAGAGAACACTGTCCATTGGACGGGGAGGAACGACTTCCCGGACCGAAGACCCAAACCACCATGTTAGGGACGCCCTGACCAGGTGACTCACCTGGATCGGAAAATCCAAAGACAACGGGGATTTGTCCCAAGGGAACAAGATTTCCTTCTGCAATGCCCTGGTGTGTGATTGGGCAAACGGAATGGCCTCGAAAGAGGTCACCATGAGTCCCAGGACTCTCATGCAAAAACGGATTGACGACCATTTTTTGGGATGTCAGCACCCGTACTGCAGACTGAAGTGTCAGTAGCTTCCCTGGAGGTAGGAATACCTTTGCCTCCAAGGAGTCCAGAATCCGACTCGAGATACTCCAGACCTTGAGTCGGGACCAGGACCGACTCCTGAATGTTTAGGAGCCACCCGAAGTCCCTGAGGGTCTGACTGACGATAGTCACACTGTCTTCTAATTCTGAGCCATTTCCTGCTCTGAGAAGAAGATCGAGATAGCCCCCGACAGCAATGCCTCGCTGTCTCAGCAAGGTAGAACCGGCACAAGCACCTTGGTGAACACCCTCGGTGCCGAGGCTAGGCCGAAAGGAAGAGCCACAAATTGATAGTGGACTTCGCCGATCGCAAGCGCAGAAACTTCTGGTGACTTGCGCAGATCGGAACATGCAAGTAGGCGTCCTTGATGTCCAAGGTCGCCAGAAAGTCCCCTTGATGGAGTGTACTGATGCGAATGGATTCCATGTGGATTCCATGATTCCAGGTCCAAGATAGGCCGAACCCCGTCCCCTTTTTTGGGAACGACAAACGAATTCGAGTAGAATCCCTGAAAACTCTCCTGTGACGGAACCGGCACAATCACTCCGGTCCTGAATAGGCCCCATAGGGCTGCCCGACGGGCAGGAAGGAGAGGAAGATTCGAGGGAAGAATCTGTCTGGGACCAGGAACGGAAACCTATCAAGTAACCTGAGGTGATCACCTCGCCCACCCACCGGTAGGAGATCCGGGAGGTCCACCAATCCGTGAACCTGCAAAGTCGTCCCCCCTACCCCAGAGTCGGGTGGGGGCAAGACTTCACGCGGAGGTGGGCTAGGGGAGCCGGCTTGTTCGGCTTACGCACCCAGGGGCGCTTGTGTCCACCAGCCGCACCGCTGTCAGTCTGGGAGGGCCTCCCCGTTGACTGACGAAAAAAAAAACCTTTTTTGCTGGAAAGGAAGGACCCTGCTTACAGCGGCCTCCTTACCCTTGCTAGCCTGAGGAAGAAGAGTGCTTTTACCTCCCGTGACATCCTTGATGATGTCATCCAGCGCAGCACCGAAAATCCTACCACCTTTAAATGGTAGATCCGTCAGAGGCTTTTTTTTTTTTTTATAAGCTAGGTCAGCAGACCAGCATTTCAACCAGATCAGACAATGCAATACCACCGCCAAGACAGAGGCCCTGAGATATAAGGGGCCACGTCTAACGTGGCGCCCTGAACCATTAGGTGGCCAGAGCAATAGTGTCTGGAGGAAGATTATGCTCCTGTACAGTTTGGTGCAAATTTTTTTTGCCCAACCCGTAAGTGTCTGAGACACTGAGACGCTACCACAGGTCGTAGGGCGGACCCCAACAAGGCAAACATGGCTCTGCTCACCACTTCTGACCTCCTGTCAGTGGGGTCCTTAAATGCAGGAGTCCCCTCCATCGGGAGAGTGGTGGCCTTGTTCAACCGGGCGACTGGAGGGTCCACCACTGGGGGAGAAGCCCACGTTTTAAGTAGGGCATCTTCAAAGGGGTATCTGATAGGCAAACGCCGCAGGACCATAAAAGTCTTCTGCGGCTTTTTCCCCAGACCTCATCAATGAGCTGGTCAAAGAAAGGTACATATGGAAAAAAACTATTTTTAGAAGGCCCGGCCCTAAGGAACCAGAGGAGACTGTCCGCCTGAGGTTCTGCATCCGCAGCATTTAGCTTGCGAGTGTCCCTCGCTGAGCGGTAGTGGCTAGGCCCATATCTGAATCAGCGCACACACCCCCTTTTTTTTTTATAAAGTGGGGAGAGGGGCTTATTTGCTCCCTTGCGCTCACACACTGCTTCCCTCCTGTCTGGGACCAGGAATGAAAACCTATCCTGTAACCTGAGGTGATCACCTCGCCCACCCACCGGTAGGAGATCCACCGATCCGTGAACCTGCAAAGTTGTCCCCCCTACCCCAGAGTCGGGTGCGGGCAAGACTTCACGCGGAGGCGGGCTTGGGGAGCCGGCTTGCTTGGCTTACGCACCCAGGGGCGCTTGTGTCCACCAGCCGCACCGCTGTCAGTCTGGGAGGGCCTCCCCGTTGACTGACGAAAAAACCCCCCTTTAAACTGGAAAGGAAGGACCCTGCTTACAGCGGCCTCCTTACCCTTGCTAACCTGAGGAAGAAGAGTGCTTTTACCTTCCGTGACATCCTTGATGTCATCCAGCGCAGCACCGAAAATCCTACCATCTTTAAATGGTAGATCCGTCAGAGGCTTTTTAGAAGCTAGGTCAGCAGACCAGCATTTTAACCAGATCAGACAACGCAATACCACCGCCAAGACAGAGGCCCTGAGATATAAGGGGCCGCGTCTAACGTGGCGTCGCAACATAAACCAGGCCTTGCACCATTAGGTGGGCCAGAGCAATAGTGTCTGGAGGAAGATTATGCTCCTGTACAGTTTGGCGCAAAATTTTTTGCCCAACCCGCAAGTGTCTGAGACACAAGGGTCGCCGCTACCACAGGCCGTAGGGCGGACCCCAAAAAGGCAAACATGGCTCTGCTCACCACTTCTGACCTCCTATCAGTGGGGTCCTTAAATGCAGGAGTCGCCTCCATCGGGAGAGTGGTGGCCTTGTTCAACCGGGCGACTGGAGGGTCGACCACTGGGGGAGATGCCCACGTTTTAAGTAGGGCATCTTCCCCAGACCTTATCAATGAGCTGGTCAAAGAAAGGTACATATGGAAAAAACGTTTTTTAGAAGGCCCGGCCCTAAGGAACCAGAGGAGACTGTCCGCCTGAGGTTCTGCATCCGCAGCATTCAGCCTGAGAGTGTCCCTCACTGCATCAATGAGTTCACTAACAAGCGCCCTGTCATTTACTGACTCAGAACTGGATTTATCCTCGCAAGGAATGTCCTGTTCAAAACCATCAAATATATTCAGAGCTAGGGTCCTAAGCGGTAGTGGCTAGGCCCATATCTTAATCAGCGCACACCCCCTTTTTTGGGGAAATAAAGTGGGGAGAGCGCTCCCTTGCGCTCACACACTGCTTCCCTCCTGGTCAGAATGATTCCAGGACTGCCGACAACTGGTCCATAAGGACCGCAGGTGCAGGAGCACTGCCAGTTGTCTCTAACAAGTGTGAAGAAAACAGGTGAACCAGACTCCATGTTGCCACCCTCTGAGACCTTATTCACCATTACAGTGAATAATACAGCCCACCCACTGGCTATGCTGGGGCTGAGGAGGGGATACCCGGAGTACTCACCACCCTACGGACCGCTTGGTACCGCTGTATGAGCCGCGCTGTAGCGCGAGCCTGAGGAGAGTGAAAAATCTGTGAGGAGATGTGGAGTTCGCGCCGTTCAGCAGCGCCGCTAGAGGCCGAAAACGAAACTGAAAGCGCCACAGCTACAAGAAAATGGCCGCCGGGCGCCTGTATAACTGATTTGAGCCGCGGCAAAATGGCCGCCTATGGCACACTTTTTTAATTTAAAACACCGCGCCAATGGCGCACGAAAAAACAGAACACATTCCCCCAGAACACTTTCCAAAACACATTAACAGACATGAAGCGCCCCCCCTGGGCAGAGTGACCCCCCAAGCATCCCCACACAGTGCAGCAGCAGAACAGGGTGCAGAGAGAAGCATAACAGGGGGAGACAGGGAGAACCCCAAACCACACAGAAACACAGCCAGCATGTACTCACCTTGCAGCAGGAGAGACTACTTACCCATCCCGCAAGCACCTTGGAGAACACCCTCGGTGCCAATAGAGGGACTCACTGGCTTGTTTCAGACAGACCTATCACAGAGTCGTACTGCGTAGCTGTCGGCCTGGTCCACCGCGAAAGATACAGTAGGTACTGTTCGATCTTGAGAGGACCGCGGGAGCATGAAAGCAACCCGGCCACCCCTGGAGCCATGGGGTATGTCGTGAACTGAGTCTCACGCACACAAGGCGAGGATCAGCACGCTCGATGGTCGGACAGGGAAGACTACGAGGATACCAGTGTACCCAACCTGTTGCCCAGCCGACAGTTGATTGAAGGTCTCAAAAATAAAATAATAAAATTCCCAAAGGAATAAAATTCAAAAGTAAAATCTTCCAGGAGACTGGCTCCTGAGAGAGCCACGTCTTCTCCTTCTGCTAGGCAGAAAAAAACTGAGGTCTGCTAGCTGCAGGTGGGAGGGTAATGTCCGGAGGGACTGCCCCCCTGGGCGGGGCTGTTCAGCTCTGGTTTGTTCTAGAATGTTTTAACATTTAACATTCTGCCTAGGTCTTCTCCTGCAAGCAGGGACATATACCCACACGTTCAGTGATTAAGAGCCGCCGTGTCGGTCCATGGATAAGAGAAAACACCAAAGCAGACATTGCTTCTTCAATGATCTCCACTTGCTTCCGGGTTCTGTGCGGAGTGACTGTCCTGATGCATTGTGAATACAGGAGCTTAGCCACTCAGCATGGGCGCCATTCAGAGAATGCTTTGCATTTAGTAAAAGGAGAAGTTTGGGGCTGATAAAAAAAAAAAAACATACATACATACTCACCTTCATGCTGCAGATGTCGCCTGTCTGATCTAAGCCCCAGAACTGAGGGATCCCAAGACCACTGATCACTCAGTTCTTGGTCAGCTCTGAGTAGCGAGTGATGACTGTCAGTCACTGCTATCTGCTCTGCCCCTTCAGTGTTCACTGGAGTGCCAGGCTGAAGAAGGGGTGGTCGTAGCTGGCTTCGGTTCTCAGCTGAGTACAGCCAGATGTCAATCAGGCAGCTGGGTGTATCCCGGCATATGTTCAAAATGTTTCTAGAACATGGAACGGCTCCATGATGTTAACACTTGCACTCCTGTGACCCACAAAAGCATAGCCACAATAGCTTTGGCCATACTTCTCTTTGAATGAATGCAAAGTGTTTTCTGATAGCAGACCTGGAAGCTTGGATGCAAATGAAGATCACTGGAGTAGCAGTGATTTCCAACTTCCAGGAGCATCAAGACAGATATGGTAAATAAATAGTAACTATGTAAAAATATACCACGCCTGGAATCCTTGTTTAAAGTAGCAGGAAAGGCTAACTACAAAGCAACATTTAAGTATACCATCCCTTTTTCCCTCCATGGCTCTGCATGGACCCTTATCACAGATTGTGTGTAAATACCTTACATTTTATATATACATTCTAGTACTTGAGTGGCTAATGTTGAATCATTAGCAAAAGCGTCAATTTGGACAATGTCACAAAAATCTCTAAAAACAAAAAAAAGTGCTGAAGCACAGGCTTCATAGTTTAAAAATTGGTGGTGATGCTGACCACCAAACCATCTTCCAGTATAAGCTTAGTTGCACTAAAATGTATATAAAGTACACCTTTATTAAAAAACAGGAATTACTACAGAAGAGATGCTGCTATATGCAAATATTCAGTTATAGCAGAAAAGGTTTCCTTAGCTGCTTGGAGATGTATCTTTTTTTTTTATTTCTTCCTGGGTTATTTTTTTTTTATGATTTCCTCCTGTTTATCTTGCTGATACTAGTATCTTTTATGTATCACCGTCTGGTATTAACCACTTGCTTACTGGGCACTTAAACACCCCTCCTGCCCAGACCAATTTTCAGCTTTCAGTGCTCAAACATTTTGAATGACAATTACTCAGTCATGCAACACTGTACCCAAATGATTTTTTTGTCCTTTTTTTCATACAAATAGAGCTTTCTTTTGGCGGTATTTGATCGCCTCTGGGTTTTTTATTTTTTGCGCTATAAATGAAAAAAGAGCGAATTTTTTTAAAAAAAAAAATTTTTCTTAGTTTCTGTGATAAAATTTGGCAAATTATTAATTTTTCTTCTTAAATTTTGCCCACAATTTATACTGCAACATATCTTTGATAAAAATAAGCCCAAATTTTTGGAAATTATTTGGTCTGTGTGAAAGTTTTAGAGTCTACAAGCTATAGTGCAAATCATAAAAAATGTATCACATGTGATGTACTGGCGGCCTATCTCATTTCTTGAGACCCTAACAAGCCAGGAAAGTACAAATGCCCCCCAAATGACCCCTTTTTGGAAAGTAGACATTCAAAGGTATTTAATAAGAGGCATGGTGAGTTATTTGAAGTTGTAATTTTTTCCCACGGTTCTTTGCAAAATTACGATTTATTTTATTTTTTTCTCAAAATTGTCATTGTAATAGCTTATTTCTCTCACATGGCTTCTGCATACCACAAATGACACCCCAAAATACATTCTGCTACTCCTCCTGAGTATTACGATACCACATGTGTGGGACTTTTTTACTGCCTGGCCACATACAGAGGCCCAAAATGCAGGGAGCACCATCAGGTGTTCTAGGAGCATAAATTACACATCTAACTAGTTGACTACCTATTACACTTTTGAAGGCCCTCGAGCACCAGGACAATGGAAACACCCACAAAATGACCCCATTTTGGAAAGCTAACACCCCAACGTATAATCTATGAGGCATAATGACTCTTTTGAACGGTTCATTTTTTTCCAGAAGTTTTTGGAAAATGTGGAAAAAAAATGAAAATGCATTTTTTTTTACGCAAAGTTGTCCATTTATAAGATATTTCCAACACATAGCATGTACATAGCAAAAATGACACCCCAAAATACATTCTGCTACTCCTCCTGAGTATGGCGATACCAAATGTGTGGGACTTTTACACAGCCTGTCCACATACAGAGGACCTACATTGAAGTAGCACCTTCAGGCGTTCTAGGAGCATAAATTACACATCTAATTTCTCAACCACCTATTAACACTTTTGAAGGCCCTGGAGCACCAGGACAATGGAAACACCCACAAAATGACCCCATTTTGGAAAGCTAACACCCCAACGTATAATCTATGAGGCATAATGACTCTTTTGAACGGTTCATTTTTCTTGTTCATACATCACGGGACACAGAGCGGCATAGTCATTACTATGTGGGTTATATAGAATGACCTTCAGGTGCTGGCACTGGCAACTTCCAAAACAGGAAGTACCCTCCCCTATATAAGCCCCTCCCATCCGGGAGCACCTCAGTTTTTTGCCAGTGTCTAAGGTGTTGGCCAAGGTTAACATGTATTCATCTGGGCTTGTGTACAGGTTCTCTGGGCCTTAGCAAGCTATTCCGGATCCGACCAAAAAAGCTTCATAGCTAAACGGTCGGTACCCGGGCCTTGCAGAGAAGAGCAGGGTTTTGCCTGTAATGCCTCTCTTAGGAGGGCTGGACCCTGGGATCCAGAGCTCTGGTCATACCCAAAACCAAGAGGCTATCTGTGCAGGGTGCTATACAGGTCCAGGGGAGTGGAATCCTTGGGAACCCGGTCCCTGAAGGTCTAGTACAATGCCTGCCGTAAGAGGTGAAGTTTGGGCTTCTGTGGACCAAACAAAGTCCTGCGGCGGGGAAAAGGTAAGTGGGGGCCCCTCAGGAACTTGGTTCTATTGAGGGGACCCCCAAGCCTAATATGTCTTTCTGCCTGTTACCTAAAGGTATTCCCGCTAATAGCTGTATATGCCTAAGAAATCCTAGAAATGTCTTTTCATAAAGGAAGTTTTAAAGACTGTAAACCTAGAAATGTTTTTCATAAAGGAGGTTTTAAAAAAAAAAAAAAAAAGACAAAAGTGCGGTACCTGTGTTTGTCCACTAGAGGCCGCTGTGGAACGTCTTTTTTTCTTGGGACTATTCCTTCCATGGTGAAAGTCCAGGCAGATGAGTGAGCTCTCTATCAGGGAAGCTGCATTCCTCTGTCATGCTGCCAAGTAGTTTCCTTCCATCCCCGAGTCCTGGTGAAACAGGGACCCTGGCTCCTCTCCCTACATGGCGCCAAGAGCGCACATGTGCACACGCGCGCACACACTTTCTTTTTATAAGATTTAGCTTCAAAAAAGGGGGCGGAGCCTGGCGGATGACGCGCTCTGTGCGCCCAGCGCTTCTGCGCATGTGCGGGCGTCCCAGCAAGATAAAAGGACTCAGTCTACGCTGCTTGCTATGGACACAGAGCATGAAAAGGAGCTGGTAGCATGGTATAGGGGCTTACAGCGGGCGGTTGATACAGGCATCCCCAGAAAGACGCATTAGTAGACACCCACTGATGTACATAGCAGCAAATTGCATTAGACTATTTCAGTAAAGGGGTGTATTGCGGCTGGAATACCTCAGCTTTGAACAAAGGAATATGCCGCCTAAAAAACTCCGAGATATACCTCTCAGGAAGTGTAGGGGGTCTCCATCGGGCTCTGAGGATCTGGAGCAGTCATCTGCACCTTCCTCCCCTGAGAAATCAGAGGTTAATACCCATAAGGAACCCCCAGGAGTGCCAGGTACTGCGGCTGTCCTCAGTCCACCTGCTCCTGCATATATAACAGAGGAGGTTTTTGCCTCAACTCTGGAGGGATTGGAGCAGAGATTGGCAGCATTGATCGCTTCTTCTCTACAGGAAAGAAAGCGCGCCAGATCTCCATCCCCTCCATTAGAGTGCCTGTTGGCAGAGCAACAGTCCCAGGAAGGGACTGACCTTCCTGAAGGGGATCAGGAGGAGGTTAACTCTGTTTTTGAGGAATCGACAGTAGATGAACCATTTTCAGCATCACAGACTGAAAGATTGTGGGTCCAGACCCTAACTGACATGGTTCGATCTGCATTTAAAATGCCTCTTGTTGAACCATCAACTACTGCTGTCTCCTCGTTGGGGTCGCTAAAAGCTCCCCAGATTAATTGCTCCTTTCCAATTCATCCATTATTGGAAGGACTTATATACCAGGACTGGGAACATCCTGATAAACTATTTGTTCCACCTAAGAAATTTCAGGTGATCTATCCCATGGAGGAAAAATTCACCCAGAGATGGAATGTTCCTACGGTGGACGCAGCCATTTCTTCTGTGAACAAATCACTGACATGTCCAGTAGATAATGTTCAAATGTTCAAAGATCCAGTAGATAAAAAATTGGAATCTTTATTAAAATCTGCTTTTTCCACAGCAGGGGCTGTTACACAGCCAGCAGTGGCAGCTATTGGGGTCTGCCAAGCTTTAAAGGATCAAATGAAAATGGTCCTGAGGGATTTGCCAGACCAGCAGGCCCAGGCTCTGGCTGATCTGCCTAGAGCATTATGCTTTGCGGTTGACGCCATCAAGGATTCTATCCATCAGGCCTCCCGCCTCACGCTGTCTTTGGTACATATGCGTAGGCTTCTGTGGCTCAAGAACTGGTCTGCTGAGGCTCCCTGTAAGAAGCTCTTAGTTAGCTTCCCATTTCATGGAGAACGCCTTTTTGGCGAAGATTTCCAGTGGCAAAAGTACTCTCTTACCAATTAAAAAGAGGTCTAGGGGTCCGTCTTTTAAGAGGACTACCTCTCCTATCCCTGGGACGTCTGCTACTAAGCAGTTCCGACGGCCTCCTCGGTCAAACTCAGGAGGTAAAAATCAGGGACAGTCACAGGGTAATAAAAAGCCCTGGATCCGAAGAGGTACTAAACCAGCCTCCAAGTCAAGCCTATGAAGGGCTGCCCCCACTCAAACGGGTGGGGGGAAGACTTCAGTTGTTCACAGAGACCTGGCGGGAGACGATCAAAGACAGATGGGTGCTCTCCGCAGTAACTCGGGGATACAAGTTGGAGTTAAAAGAGTCTCCTCCTTCCCATTTTATGTGGTCAGGCATGCCAAAAGACCCTCTGAAAAGAAGGTGTCTCCTAGTGGCGTTAGAACAACTATTGCTCCAAGGAGTAATTATGGAGGTTCCTATGGAAGAGTGGGGGTTGAGTTTCTACTCAAACCTTTTCACAGTCCCGAAACCAAACGGGGACATAAGACCCATATTGGACCTAAAGAGTCTAAACAAATTTCTAAACGTCCGGTCCTTCCGGATGGAGTCGATCCGATCGGTCACCGCTGCCCTACAGGGGGAGGAATGGTTAGCCTCGATCGACATCAAAGATGCTTACTTGCATGTTCCCATCTTTCCAGGTCATCAAAAATTTCTACGCTTTGCAGTAGAAGGGCGCCATTTTCAGTTCAGAGCCTTACCATTCGGTCTGGCCACAGCACCACGAGTGTTCACAAAAATTCTGGCCCCACTGTTGGCCGATCTAAGAACACGAGGTGTAACGATAATGGCATACCTAGACGACCTGTTGTTGATGGACCACTCAGTTGCCAAGCTAGAAGTGGTAATTGTCGATACAATCAAGTATCTAGAATCTCACGGTTGGGTCATCAACTTGGACAAGTCAGCCCTACAGCCAGTGAAAAACCTGGTATATCTAGGGCTACGGCTGGATTCAGACCAGAGGAAGATTTTCTTACCTCTAGACAAGGTATCCTCTTTGAGGGGCTTGGTCCGTCTGCTTTGTGCAAAAAGACAGCCGTCCATACGCCTGTGCTTGAGGCTGCTAGGAAAGATGGTAGCATCATTCGAAGCTGTGCCATACGCCCAATTCCACTCAAGGAATTTACAAAGGGCCATATTGTCAGCCTGGAACGGAAAAATTCAGGCTCTAGACTTCCCGATGGCTTTGTCCCCTTCCGTTCGGAAGAGTCTCTGCTGGTGGTTGATCCCCCAGAATCTCCAGAAGGGAAAACCCTTCAGTCCGATATCCTGGAAGGTGGTCACTACAGATGCCAGCCTTATAGGCTGGGGGCAGTACTGGAGCAATGGTCTCTCCAGGGCAGATGGTCAAATGTAGTAAAAACCCTGCCCATCAATCTCTTAGAGATACGAGCAGCCCGGTATGCCCTAGTAGCCTGGGCATCCAGACTCCAAGGGTCCCCTGTCAGAATTCAATCAGACAATGCCACAGCAGTGGCATATATCAATCATCAGGGAGGCACCAGGAGTCGTGCAGTCCAGAGGGAAGTAAGTCACATCCTGGAATGGGCAGAAAAGCATGTCCCATGTATGTCAGCTGTCTTCATTCCAGGGGTGGAGAATTGGAAGGCGGACTTTCTAAGTCGCCAACAGTTATGCCCAGGGGAATGGTCCCTTCATCCCGAGGTCTTCCGAGCAATAGGTCAGCGGTGGGGAACACCGGATGTAGATCTGCTAGCATCCAGATTCAACGCAAAGGTGGACAGATTTGTCTCCCGGACAAGGGATCCCCTCGCTTGCGGCTCGGATGCTCTGGTGTTCCCTTGGAATCAGTTCAGACTGATATATGCATTCCCTCCGCTACAATTGTTGCCTCGACTCCTTCGCAGAGTCAGGTTGGAAAAGAAGCCGGTGATCTTGGTGGCTCCAGCGTGGCCCCGAAGGGCCTGGTACGCGGAGATCATCAAAATGTCTGTGGGGAGTCCTTGGACCCTTCCACGTCGTCCGGACCTGCTTTCGCAAGGGCCGATATACCACCCTTCCTTACTAACTCTAAGTTTAACGGCCTGGCTATTGAATCCCACATCCTAAAGAAGAGAGGTCTCTCTAACTCTGTGGTATCAACTATAATCAATGCCAGGAAGCCTGTATCCAGGCAGATCTACTATAGAGTTTGGAAGGCGTACATCACTTGGTGCGAGGCCAGAAAGTGGCATCCACGTAAGTACGTTATAGGCAGAATTCTGGACTTCCTACAGTGGGCTGTAGACAGGAAGTTTGCCTTAAGTACTATCAGGGGTCAGGTTTCGGCCTTATCAATACTATTTCAAAGGCCCCTGGCTATGCATTCACTTGTCAAATCCTTTATGCAAGGGGTGACTCGTATTATTCCACCGATTAAAGCTCCCATATGTCCATGGGATCTAAATTTGGTTCTGTCGGTTCTGCAGAAGCAGCCATTTGAACCTTTGCGGCACATTTCCTTGGTTCTACTCACCAGAAAATTGATATTTTTAGTAGCCATATGCTCGGCTAGAAGAGTGTCGGAAGTAGCCGCCATGTCTTGTAAAGAGCCATGTCTGGTTATTCATGAGGACAGAGTAGTATTACGTCCTCACCCAGCCTTTCTTCCTAAGGTGGTATCGAGGTTTCACTTGAACCAGGATGTGGTTCTTCCTTCTTTTCCCCAAACCGAGCTCGGTAGAGGAAAAGTTATTGCATTCTTTGAATGTAGTAAGAGCAGTTAAAGCTTATCTAAAAGCCACTGCTCAGATTCGTAGAACGGATTCTTTGTTTGTTCTGCCAGAAGGCCCCAGAAAGGGTCAGGCAGCATCAAAATCTACTTTAGCCAAGTGGATTCGACAGGTCATAGTACAAGCCTATGGCTTGAGAAGTAGACCGCCTCCGTTCAAAGTTAGGGCGCACTCCACGAGAGCAGTTGGAACTTCATGGGCAGTGCATCACCAGGCCTCCCTGGCTCAAATTTGTAAGGCCGCAACATGGTCTTCAGTACACACGTTTACTAGGTTCTACCAGGTGGACGTTAGAAGTCAGGAGGATGTCGCCTTTGGGCGCAGTGTGTTGCAGGCCGCAAAAGATCCTCATGCCTGATGGCGCCCAGCTTAAGTATGGTATATCCCCCCCCTCATTTGGCATTGCTTTGGGACGTCCCACATAGTAATGACTATGCCGCTCTGTGTCCCGTGATGTATGAACAAGAAAGTAGGATTTTTAAAACAGCTTACCTGTAAAATCCTTTTCTTGGAGTACATCACGGGACACAGAGCTCCCACCCCTCTTTTGGGGACACGTATTGCTTTGCTACAAAACTGAGGTGCTCCCGGATGGGAGGGGCTTATATAGGGGAGGGTACTTCCTGTTTTGGAAGTTGCCAGTACCTGAAGGTAATTCTATATAATCCACATAGTAATGACTATGCCGCTCTGTGTCCCGTGATGTACTCCAAGAAAAGGATTTTACAGGTAAGCTGTTTTAAAAATCCTACTTTTTCCAGAAGTTTTGGGAAAATGTGGAAAAAAAATGAAAACACATTTTTTTTTACACAAAGTTGTCCGTTTATAAGATATCTCCAACACATAGCATTTACATAGCAAAAATGACACCCCAAAATACATTCTGCTACTACTCCTGAGTATATCGATACCACGTGTGTGAGACTTCTACACAGCCTGGCCACATACAGAGATCTAACATGCAAGGAACACCGTCAGGTGTTCCAGGGACACATAATATGCACATACCAAGAATTACACCCCAAAATACATTATGCTGAGCAAAGGGTAAACAAAAGATTACCTGTAATTTTAGTAGCGCAGTTCTACGCAGCAGGATAGCACTGGTCCAGGAAGCAGGCAGGGACTTGGTCAGCAACGGCATACACAATTGTCCAGGCAGCAGGCAGGGATACTGTCCATATACAGTCCAGGGTCAGTGCAGGCAGAGATATTGTCAGCAGTGCCAAAAATATTGGTCCTGGTAGTAGGCAGGTCCATGTGGTGTGGTCAGTTCATGCGACAGGCAGAGGCATGATGGCATAGGTCCTACAGGCAGTAGGCAGAAGTAGGACCTTGTTCAGGACAGAATGGGGACAGGGGTAGAGGCTTCTCCCACCCAAATCTTTTTGAAGCCTCCGAGTCCCCAGACACTAATCTAGGATGAGAAAACAAAAAAAATTATTTTCTTCATCCAGAAAAACTTTTCTGGAGCCCCTCACATATATGAGACCCCTGTGTTGAATCCCATTAGTCCAGTAGCAGGGTACAAGATCAGTCCATGAGGCAGGCAAAAACATGGTCAAACAGTCCAAGGTCAGTTCCAGATCAGGCAGAGGTATTACAGAATCGTTAGGCAGAAGCATGGTCGAATAACAAGCCAGGGTCAGTTCCAGATCAGGCAGAGGTAGTACAGAATCATTAGGCAGAAGCGTGGTCGAATAACAAGCCAGGGTCAAGGTGTGTGAAGGCAGGAACTGAGGATTACGTTTACCATACTTCACTAATAATTTAGTGAAGTATGGTAACGGCGAAAACAGTCTACTACACAGAGGCCTGGTTGGGAAGGGCATTCGGCACAATAATAAGATGTGTCTTGTCTGACTCCTCCACTGGTACACACCTTACATTTTTTTTGACGTCGTCGACCTGTTGCTGTGGGAGGGACTTTATCGGGAAAGTGACGTTCGGCGAGTCGACTTATAACATCAGATCGGATGTTTTGGGGTGGGCCGTTCGGGAATATAAGGGCAGTGACAAGGTCCTCCTGGTAGCCAAGGAAGCGTTTGGGGTTTTGGGTGGAGTTGCGGTATATGATATATGAATTGTATATGGCCAATTGAAAAAAATAAATTGCAACTTTTTTGTACCAATGGTATGTCCGTCTTGTGGCAAGGTAGGGTTCGAGCATCTGGTCGTTGAAGTCGACTCCCCCCATAAACAAATTGTAGTCCTGGATGCATGTGGGCTTTTTGATGGGGCCATTCCTTCTGAGGATTTCCACGAAGGTATCGTTGTGGATGGAAGATACCATGTATACATCCCTTCTGTCCCTCCACTTCACTGCCAGAACCTCCTTGATTCTCAGACTTGCCGATTCTCCTCTTCTCAGCTTCTTATTTACAAGACTGAGGAAAGCCCTTCCGATTCTTTCTGATGGTGCCACATGCTGGTGTCTGCATCCGGTGAAGGTTATGGAACAGGGGAAGGGATGTGTAGAAGTTATCTACATACAGATGGTAGCCTTTTTTCAGTAGGGGGTATATGAGGTCCCAAACAATTTTCCCACTTGATCCCAAGTAGTCTGGGCAATTAGGGGGATTCAGCTGGCTGTCCTTCCCCTCGTACACTAAGAAGGCATACGTGTACCCTGTGACTCGGTCACATAGCTTGTACACCTTCACACCATAGCGGGCCCTTTTGCTGGGAATGAATTGTTTTATTTGAAGCCTGCCGCTAAATTTAATAAGGGACTCATCCACACATATGTGCTGGTCCGGGGTATACAACTGGGGGAATTTTTCAGAAAAATAATTCAGTAAGGGCCGAATTTTGAAAAGCCTGTGAAAATTTGGGTGATTTCGGGGAAGGCACTGGGTGTTATCGTTAAAATGTAGGAATCTCATTATCATGAAGTATCTGGTTCTGGGCATTACGTTGGAGAATATTGGCATATGGTAGATGGGGCGTTTTGACCAAAAGGAACGCAAAGTGTTTTTTGGGTTGAGTCCCATACAAAACGTGAGGCCTAAAAAAATCTTCAACTCCTCCACCGCTAGGTCTCTCCACTCGTAGGGACGGGCATAATATGCTGTAGGATTGTTCAAAATAAATTGTTGGGCATATAGATTGCACTGGGTCACAATGTTGGATAGCATGTCCTCGGTAAAAATAAGATCAAAAAAATCGATTGGGGAAAAATTCTCTGTGTCCACCTGGACTCCTGGCTGGGCAGTGAAAGGGGGAATGTTGGCTTCTCCTGAATTAGGAGGAAGCCACAAGGGGTTCTGAAGGGCATAGGGAAGGCTGGCATGGGTCCTTGGCCTTTCTTGCAGAGGCACTGCGGTGCTGGGTGATGACACTGCCTCTTCACCAGAACGCCTTTGTTTGGCGGGCCGACTAGCTTCCTCCTCTGAGTCACACAGTGTTGCACTACTGAAGACTGGCTCATAGTTGACGTCCGACTCAGATTCGGAGTTGGAAAGGGAATCTGAAAGAGAGAGCTCCACGTTGCTCTCGTCGGGCGTGGAAAGGATTTGGTATGCCTCATCGGCGGAAAATAATCTTTTTGAAATTTTTTGCTGCTGGTGGTGCGACTACACAGGTGTGTGCCAAGCCTTCACTGATGGGCACTGATGAGGCGGCACAGATGGGCACTGATGAGGTGGAACAGATGGGCACTGATGAGGCGGAACAGATGGGCACTGATGAGGCGGAACAGATGGGCACTGATGAGGCGGAACAGATGGGCACTGATGAGGCGGAACAGATGGGCACTGATGAGGCGGAACAGATGGGCACTGATTGGCGGCACAGATGGGCACTGACTGATTGCACAGATGTGCACTGATTGGCACAGGTGGGCACTGATGAGGTGGCACAGGTGGGCACTGATTGCACAGATCACTGACGTCACAGGTGGTCACAGACTGGCACAGGTGGTCACAGGCTGGCACTGTATGGGCACTGTATGGACACTGTAAAAAAACTCACTGTGGATATAATGCAACAGATCGCTCTCCCTCCTCACACGCGTCTATGTGTAAGGAGAGAGAGCCGGCAATGAGAGATGATCTCATATGTTTACATTTGAGATCATCTCTCAATGGCCGCACAGATCGCATAGTAAATGGCCACTCTGATTGGCCATTCACAGCGATCTGTGATTCGTTGTGTCCAAGGGACACAGGCAGCATTGAATTTCCCCGCTGCGCGCTCGGGAGCGCGCGCGGGGAACGAGGAAAGGGGAGGCCGTCTATTGACGGCCTCCCGGATTTTCAGGTCCGCGCTGAAGCCGTCATTCGGCTATAGCGCGGGCCTCAAGGGGTTAATGTTGTGCTCATAATACATCCTTACAGGTTTTCAAGTGTTTATTTTAGGACTTTCAAGGCCTAAGTTTAATATGCAGTGAGTATTTCTTCATATTTCTTTCACAATAAACACAATAATGCTGTTGTGTAAAGGACTGGGCATAAGGGAAGTAGAGACCTTGTACATAGCAACCCATTTTTAATCTTTTACAGCTATAGATAATCGAGTACAAGTTTTGTTCAGGCAGAAGGATCAATGAGTTCATACTTGATATATGAATGAACAGCAGCATGGTGTGTACACAAACTTATATGATTCTAATAAAAAAAGCACAGAGATAATCTGTATAAAAATAGGTCAAAAGGGAAAAGCTTGTATTAGAATGACAGGTGTGACAAATCCCAGCATCCGCCTATCTTAGGAGTAACAGATCCGCTCACCTGAGTCAACACATTCAGTTGATCTAGTATGTGTTCCAAAGTGCTAGTCAGTGAAGGGTGGGGAACGAATTGTTCATCTGTCAGAGGTCTTCCTGTATGACCATGTTTCTTCATGCTGGTGCTTGGTAATGATAAAGGCACATGAGGCATGGCTTCACTTCTTTGATGATTGTTACAATCTTGTTCCTGTATAAGGATACAGAAATATCGAAAGAGTCACAGTAAATATAAATGTTATTTTGAAACTCTTGTGAACGTGTCAGTGATGATGTTGTACAGCGATTTAGCCACCTAGAAACTGTATTGCTTACAGTTAGGTTAATAAGCGATGTGGTTTTTAGGCCTCATGCACACTGGACGTTTTGTCTGCTACTCCTAGGGGCATTTTGCGATTTATTTCTCAGCTTTTTTTTAACCATATGTATTTGTCCGCTGACACCCGCTGCTATCCTATCCAATCCTTTACACTGAATCCAGATGGATGGTGGTCCTATTTTCCATCCGTCTGGTGGATCAGATAGGATGAAAACAAACAGGCAGTCTGTTTTCATCTGATTTCCCCATAGAGGAGAGCAGGACTCAAAAAGGAAGTGCCCGCGTGAAAAGGGTCTAATATTGGTATTTTAATTACAGTATTTATTGGCGTATAACACTCACTTTTTTACCCTGAAAATAGAGGGTAAACTGTGCCTGCGTGTTATATGCAGGGGGCTGTGGAAAGTTTTTTTTCCTGAAACTTCTCTCTTAAAGTTAGGGTGCATGTTATACAGCGATAAATACGGTACATGGCTATTCAGAGATTTACTTGCTTGCAAGTTGCCTTTGCAGCTATTAGAACTAAAATACACACACACACACACACACACACACACAGTAAATCTTCAGGCAAGAGAACTCTTGCGGTGCAGCATTTTACACAGGTCTCTAACTTTCAGGGTTTTATAACATCTTATGCTGTTATAAAGAAATTAAATGGGACACTGGAGAAAGAAATAAACAGACTGATTGCCTGTTGCATAATTAAGGTTATACCGTATATATATATATATATATATATATATATATATATATATATATATATATATATATATATATTGTGACAGCAGGAAGGTAAAGTCACCTGGTTGCATCCAGGGGGGTAGGTATATTTCTCCCAGATTCAGGCTTTATGCCGACTTATACAACTAGGGAGAGAGTTGATGAAGCCCAGCTGAGGCTAGTGGGCTCATGGATGATTCATACCTCTAGGGAGAGTGCTGGGCGTCGTGCAGGCAGGGAGTTGATGAGACCAGCTGAAGCTTGTCAGCTCGTTTAAGGCCTCTATAAAAACTCCCAGCTTCATTAGGTGTTTGCTCATGCCTGGAACCAGACCTGTGTGGACTGTCTAGGGAGAGTGAACCCCTGTGCGGTGAGACAAAGCCTGTGTGGCTATTTGTTTGGACATTTACTAAACCAGGGACTTAGGGACTAGGACAGCACCAGGCTGATCCCAGTTGTTAGTTAGGGAAACCTGCATGTTTAGTCAGAGGTCAAGCTGACCAGGATTTATTTTGTTTATGTTTCTTTTTGCTTTGCTGTGTTTTTGTCACTGTAAATAGAGAAATAAACCGCACCTTTTGATCTTGAAAACCACAACCTCCGTCTGCTGGGCCTGTTTTTGTGTGGGGAGCCCATCCAGGGGGTCACACGCACCCGCTACCGAGCTAACCCCCTCACAGTTGGTGGAGAACCAGTGGCAGTTTTTTTTTAAGCCAGCATGGAGGAGATACTGAAACAGCTGGCTCTAGCAAATGCCAATCAACAGCAGACAAATGCAGGTTTGCAAAAGAGCTTCGCAGCCCAGCAACAAGCCCAGCAGCAATCTGAGGCCCGCTTCATAGACCTGTTGCAGAAGCAAGAGCAGAGACTACAACAACAGATGGAAGCAGTAATGCAGCAACGTCCGCAGACCAGTGAGGAAAGCCGTCCCACTAATACCGCGTCCTTTGGGGTGAGTCGTTTATTGACAAAAATGACTGGAGAGGATGATCCAGAGGTATTTTTGACCACATTTGAAAGGACTGCTGAAAGAGAAAAGTGGCCTGAGGAGCAGTGGGCTGGACTGGTGGCTCCTCTGTTAACTGGTGAATCGCAGAAAGCTTACTATGACCTAGAGCCTGACCAAGCAAAAGACTATGTGATGCTAAAAGCTGAAATATTGGCAAGGCTGGGTGTCACCCTGGCTGTCCGGGCTCAGCGTGTGCATAACTGGACTTTCCAGCTTGGAAAACCCCCCAGGTCTCAAATGTATGATCTCATTCACCTGAGCAGGAAGTGGCTACAGCCAGAGACTTTGTCCGCACCGGAGATTGTGGAACGTGTTGTGATGGATCGTTTCTTGAGAGCTCTTCCTACCGCCATTCAAACTTGTGGATCGTGTAGAGAGATACTTGGCTGCAGAGAACCTGACGGCCTCTTCCAGAGACTCTCGGACTTTCCACCCTAAGACCAGACCATCCCCAGGGGCGGATAAGATGATTCCAAGGGGTGAGGGTGGAGAGAGTGAGAGCTCTGCCCAGGGTATGGCGAGAACAGCCTGGGAAGTCGAGGGCTCAAGAGGCAGCCAAAAGGATTGTTTGCTACCGCTGCCGGCAAACGGGACATATTGCAGCAAATTGCCCGGTTGTGGAGGAACCCATGCAATGTGACTTTCTGACGGACAGACGTCAGTCGCTGTGTGCGACAGTCGCATGCACTGCCATTCGGGGAACTGAGAAACATTTATGCAAAATGTGTATTAATGGTAGAAATGTTGTGGTATTACTGGATTCAGGTAGCCTTGTGACCCTGATAAAGGCTGAATTAGTTAAAACAGAGGTCTCTGGGAATAGCAAGGTAGCTGTTATTTGTGTGCATGGGGACACCCGAGAGTATCCAGTGACTACAGTGTGTTTCAAGACCCCCAAAGGTACCCTCTCTCATCCAGTGGGGTTAGTAACTCAATTACCGCATGATGCCATTGTGGGAAGGGATTTTCCGAAGTTCTGGGAACTGTGGGATGATCCTGAGCCCCCCACTGGTGCCCCTTGTACCAGGAAGGTGATAGCCAGAACTCCTCTGAGAGTGGTGAGGACTCTCCAGAATTTCCCTTGTCAGTATTGGCAGGCGAGACTCAAGAAACTGGAGAGGAGCCCACCTCCTCAGACGAAAACCTACCGTCTGTGGAGTTTTCTGATCTTGAGGTTCACAGGGAAAATTTTGCCACAGAACAGTTAAAAGACCCCACCCTAATAAAGGCACGGGAAAACGTAGTGGAAATAGATAGCGAGTTAGTGAACCCAGATAATACCTGCACTTACCCATACTTCAGCGTAGAGAAGGACCTACTGTATCGGGTGGCAAAAAGGGCAGAAGAAACCGTTGAGCAGCTTGTGGTGCCCAAACCTTACAGGAAGTTGGTGTTGGAGTTGGCCCATGGGCACATTCTTGGAGGTCATCTGGGGACAGAGAAAACCCGAGAGAGGGTATTACAGAGATTCTATTGGCCTGGGGTGATGAAGGACATAGAAAATTATTGTTCCTCCTGCCCTGTGTGTCAGAGGTCGGCCCCGATGCCACATTTCCGTAGCCCGCTGGTCCCTCTACCCATCATTGAGGTCCCGTTTGAGAGGATCGCAATGGATTTGGTAGGTCCTATAATCAAGTCCGCTAGGGGGCACCAGTACATATTAGTTATAATGGACTATGCCACCCGTTATCCAGAAGCGATCCCTCTCCGAAATACCTCGGCCAAAACCATAGCCAAAGAGCTATCTCTTGTTTTTAGCCGGGTGGGTATTTGTAAAGAACTGCTTACGGACCAAGGTACACCCTTTATGTCCCGGGTTATGAAAGAGCTGTGTAAATTGTTCAAAGTGACGCAATTGCGTACGTCTGTGTATCACCCCCAAACCGATGGGCTGGTTGAAAGATTCAACAAAACCCTAAAACAAATGTTGAAGAAAGTGGTGGATAGAGATGGAAAGGATTGGGACTGTCTACTTCCTTATTTGATGTTTGCTATTAGGGAGGTGCCCCAATCCTCTACGGGATTCTCCCCCTTTGAGTTACTGTATGGGAGACACCCAAGAGGGCTGTTGGATATTGCCAAGGAAACTTGGGAAAGTGAGAGTTCTCCCCACAGGAGTGTGATTGAGCATGTCGCCCTGATGCAAGATCGAATTGCACAGGTAATGCCCATCGTGAAGGAACATTTGGCCCAAGCGCAGTTGGCACAGCAGAGAGTGTACAACCGTGGAGCCAAGACCCGTACCTTTTCCCCGGGGGATAGGATATTGGTACTTGTCCCTACGGTTGAAAGTAAATTCCTTGCCAAATGGCAAGGCCCCTACGAGATAATGGAAAAAGTGAGCGAAGTGAATTACAAGGTCAGACAACCAGGAAGGCGAAAGCCCGAACAGATCTATCACGTTAATCTGTTGAAAGCCTGGAGGGATAGAGAGTCCCTAGTCGCAGAAACTTGGTCACCAGCTCAAACTGGTTGCGTGATTCCGGAGGTTGGAATAGCAGCCACCTTGTCACAACCCCAACAACAGGAGGTTAAGGAGTTTGTGCTTCGCAACAAGGAGGTGTTCTCTGAGCTGCCGGGACAAACATCTGGGGTAGAGCATGATATTATTACCCCGCCCGGTGAAAGGGTGAAGTTAAAACCCTATCGGATCCCAGAGGCCCGACGGGAGGCAATACGGGAGGAAGTACAGAAAATGCTGAACTTAGGGGTGATAGAGGAGTCCCAAAGTGATTGGTCTAGTCCCATTGTGTTGGTGCCTAAACCGGATGGGAGCTGGCGATTTTGTAACGATTTTCGTCAGTTGAACAAAGTTACAAAATTTGACACCTACCCCATGCCACGTATAGATGAGTTGATCGACCGGCTGGGAACAGCCCGATACATGACGACTCTTGACCTCACAAAAGGGTATTGGCAAATTCCCCTGGCCAAGTCGGCCAAAGAGAAAACCGCATTTGTAACCCCAGACGGGGCGTTCCAATATAAGAGAATGCCGTTCGGGTTACAGAATGCGCCGGCCACATTCCAGCGGAAAATGGACCAGATACTGAGGCCCCATCGGAAGTATGCTGCGGCTTACCTGGATGACGTAATTGTCCATAGCACAGATTGGGCCTCACATCTGCCAAAAGTGCAAGCAGTCCTAGACTCTATCCGGGAAGCGGGGTTTACGGCTAACCCCAAGAAGTGTACCATTGGGCAGGAGGAGGCCAAATATCTTGGGTACACCATTGGCAGGGGAGTAATAAAACCCCAACTCAACAAAGTCGAGGCCATCCAGAGTTGGCCACGTCCCAACAGCAAGAAGCAGGTACGAGCCTTTCTGGGAATTGCGGGTTATTATCGGCGCTTCATTCCCCACTTTGCTTCTAAGGCTGTGCCCCTAACCAACCTGACGAAAGGGAAAGGGTCGGTCATGATTAAATGGACCCCCGAGGCTGAGGCAGCATTCCAATTCTTGAAACAAGCCTTATGTAGCCAGCCAGTGTTGTACTCGCCCGACTTCTCTAAAGACTTTGTCGTACAAAGTGATGCGTCAGATGTGGGGTTAGGAGCAGTATTGTCCCAGGTCTGGAACGGGGAAGAGCACCCAGTCATTTACCTCAGCAGGAAGTTGAAGTCCCATGAGGTAAATTACGCCACGGTTGAAAAGGAGTGTTTAGCGGTGAAGTGGGCTCTAGATTCCCTTCGGTACTATCTGCTAGGTAGGCACTTTGACATGGTTACGGATCACGCTCCGTTAAAGTGGATGGCTCAAAACAAGGAGACAAATAGAAGAGTAAATAGGTGGTTCCTGGCCCTACAGGAATTCAACTTCACAGTAAAGCATCGCCCTGGCGTTCAAATGGGGAATGTGGATGCTTTGTCTCGAGTACATGAATGCCTGATTGCTGGTGTTCCAACCCCAAGGTTAAAACAAGAGGGGGGGTATGTGACAGCAGGAAGGTAAAGTCACCTGGTTGCATCCAGGGGGGTAGGTATATTTCTCCCAGATTCAGGCTTTATGCCGACTTATACAACTAGGGAGAGAGTTGATGAAGCCCAGCTGAGGCTAGTGGGCTCATGGATGATTCATACCTCTAGGGAGAGTGCTGGGCGTCGTGCAGGCAGGGAGTTGATGAGACCAGCTGAAGCTTGTCAGCTCGTTTAAGGCCTCTATAAAAACTCCCAGCTTCATTAGGTGTTTGCTCATGCCTGGAACCAGACCTGTGTGGACTGTCTAGGGAGAGTGAACCCCTGTGCGGTGAGACAAAGCCTGTGTGGCTATTTGTTTGGACATTTACTAAACCAGGGACTTAGGGACTAGGACAGCACCAGGCTGATCCCAGTTGTTAGTTAGGGAAACCTGCAAGTTTAGTCAGAGGTCAAGCTGACCAGGATTTATTTTGTTTATGTTTCTTTTTGCTTTGCTGTGTTTTTGTCACTGTAAATAGAGAAATAAACCGCACCTTTTGATCTTGAAAACCACAACCTCCGTCTGCTGGGCCTGTTTTTGTGTGGGGAGCCCATCCAGGGGGTCACACGCACCCGCTACCGAGCTAACCCCCTCACAATATATATATATAAGCCAAGTTTTTCAGCCCTTTTTTTAGGGCTGAAAGTATACCCCTCGGCTTATACTCGAGTCAGTACCTGAAAATCTTCTTAAACTCGCGGCTTTCTTCTGGTCCCTTCCGCGATAGGCGTTTCCAGCAAACACTGTGTTGAGTGTTGCGCCTATCATGGACGTTCTCTTGTCCGACGCCCGTGATTGGCGGAACACTGAACACAGTGCCTGCTGGGAAACGGAGTCCGAGAATGAGAAGATCTCCGTGATGTGATAGGCGCAACACTCAACACAGTGTTTGCTGGAAACGCCTATCACGGAAGGGACCAGAAGAAAGCCGTGAGATTTAAACAATGGACGCCGGCCGCGGAATAAGAAGATTTTCAGGTACTGACTGACTCGGGCACAGGGAGGCTGCAATGGACACAGTAAGATGGCAATGAGCACAGTGAGGTGGCAATGGGCACAGTGAGGTGGCAATGGGCACAGTAAGGTTAGGCAATTGTCACAGTAAGGTTGGGCAATTGGCACAGTAAGGTTGGGCAATTGGCACAGTAAGGTGGCAATGGGCACATTTCCCCCCCAGGCTTATACTCGAGTCAATACGTTTTCACAGTTTTTTTGTGGTAAAAGTAGGTACCTCGGCTTATACTCGGGTCGGCTTATACTCCAGTATATACGGTATCTTACTATCTTTTTTAGTTAACATATTTTACAATGTAGTAGCAAGTTTAAAAATATTGCAATTAAAGCCAAATTTTCTAAATGACTGCATAATTCAAACAGAAGCACAGTTTTGCAGATATAGTAAATGCTGTTTGTCCTGTGACTGGATGCTCTTAAATGCAACATTGTAGTTGCAGGCACCATAAGCTGTCCGCAATTACCTTGACAGTGTTTCCTGCTACAGCTACAGTCATGACCAAAAATATTGGCACCTCTGCTTTTCTGGTAGATAACGCACCACTTCGCTCCGAAAATTGTTGCAATGACAAATGTTTAGGCATTCTCGTGTTTATTTATTTTGTTTGCATTGGTATGACACAAAAAAGTGGAGAAACGAAAAGCCAAATCTGATGCATTCCACGCAAAACTCCAAAAATTAACTGGACAAAAATTATTGGCACCCTCAATTTAATATTTGGTTGCACACCCCTTGGAAAAAAATAATTGAAACTAATTTGCTTCCTGTAACCATCAATAAGTTTCTTACACCTCTCTACTGGAATTTTGGACCACTCTTTCACCAACTGCTCCAGGTCTCTCAGATTGGAAGGGTTCCTTTTCTCAACTGCTGTTTTGAGATCTCTCCACAGGTGCTCTATGGGATCTTGACTTGGTCTTAAATCATCTCTGGGTGTTTTTTGACATGTGCTTTGGGTCATTGCCCTGCTGTTAGACCCATGACCTCTGACAGAGACCCAACTGTCTGACATTGGGTCCTACATTGCACCCCAGAATTCTTTGGTAGTCTTCAGATTTCATAATGACTTGCACATGGTCAAGACATCCAGAGCCTGAAGCAGCATAGCAACCCCATAACATCAGTGAACTATCATGTTTGACTGTAGGGACTGTATTCTTTTCTTTAAAGGCCTCATTTATTTTTCTGAAAACAGCAGAATGATGGGCTTCACCAAAAAGCTGTAATTTTGTTTCGTCTGTCCACAGCACATTCTCCCAAAAGGATTTTGGCCTCCTTAGTTAAGTTTTGGCAAACTCTTTGATCAATTTTTCTCCTTCGTCCATGTCCAGGGAGATTAACTACAGTGCCATGGGCTGTAAACTTCTTGACAATGTTGCGCACAGTGGACACAGGAACATTAAGATCTCTGGAGATGGACTTGTAACCTTGAGATTGTCCATGCTTTTCCACAATTTCTATTCTCTAAACCTCAGATAATAATTGTCTGCGCTTTCTCTTCTCAATGCTTCGTGTGGCACACAGAGACACACAACAGAAAGTTTGAGTCAATTTTTCACAATTTTAACTGGTTGCCGGTGTGATTTCTATATTGTCGGCAACTGTTAATTGATACAGGTGAGTTTAATTACAAATTACAGGAGCATCAAAAATTTGGAATGCATCCATTTCTTACAATTTTGAGAAGGTGACAATAATTTTGTCTAGTCCATTTTTGGAATTTTGCGTGGAATGTGTCAGATTTGGCTTTTTGCTTCTCCGCTTTGTGTCATACAATACAAACAAAAGAAATAAACATGTAAAAGACTAAACATTTGTAATTGCAACAATTTTCTGGGCGAAGTGGTGCATTATCTGACAGAAATGCAGTGGTGCCAATATTTTTGGGCATGACTGTATGTCAGTCCTGCCAGGCCCACAGATTCTAAAGAATCAGTCAAGTTACTAAAATGAACAGCTAAACTACATAATGCAGGACAGCACTGTTGATCTGCGCCCTAAAGGAATAGAGTAACTCTTCCCTGGTGATCTAAAACCCCCAAAAAAGTTTTTTTTTTTCTATTGTACATTGTCAGATCAATTACAATAGAATACTTGATATTTACATACTTGGAAGGTTCTTAAATGTCTCATGAAGGAGGGCATTTCTCTGAACACATAAATAAAATTTTGCTTATCAGCAAATCACATTATTACACAAAATGACACATCAATGGAGGAAGTACACTTTTATTTGATAAAAAAACATGTACATACTCATAAAATTTGCCACTGAAAAAAAAAAAAAAAAGAAAGAAAAGAAAGCCCACTAGATCTTTGTCTATAATTCGAACTTACAGTTGTTTCTGTAACCCCACCTATACTAGCATGGCAAAAGTGGTACTCCAACCAATAATTGTTCTTTTGAATACATTGTTAAAACCTCTGTCAGGTTTTACTGCTGTACAGTATATTCCCCTACTGGGATGGTCCCCCCCACTTTATTTTCTACAATGACAGTGGTCACCAGGACAGGAACAAAGAAAACAATATAAACCCATATCTTTTAGGCCCACTGGGCGTTTGCTCAGCTCTTCTAAACGCAACGAGAAAAGCAGCAACAAAAAACGCACCTAAAGCTGCGTTTAGCCATGCTGAGCATTTGGGCGTTCATTTGATTGTCTAGAAAATTAATTAAATTAGCATAGAGGGTGTTTAGAAGCAAAAGAAAAAAAAGTGAAATGCCTGTAAAACAGGAGTTTTTGAGCTGCAGCATGAAAAAGGCATTAGAGGGGATAAGAGTTAGAACCGCTGTCAGGTTTTAATTGATGTTTGTTTGATCAGATTTTGGCTCAAGCAGCCTAAGTGTTTAAGAGATTAAACAAGTTAACAAGATTAAATTGATTAGGCACCAGAGCCAAAATTCCACATTGTGTGGGGATAATAAAAAGAACTGTAACAAAGCCATATATATGCCTGTGCAAACAAGTTGGATTCGGTAGCTGAGCAGCATAGCATTTAGCACTGTTACACTGAAAAGAGTTAATAAAGGGGAACCAGTGCTTTGTGGACCTTTTTACTTTACTATATTTTGTAAATCCAGGGCTTGACAAATCCCAGGCACCAGGTCACCATGGTGGCTAGAAATTGCATCCTGATGGGCACCGATAGGCGGCACTGATATGCAGCACTGATTGGCCCTGACAGATGGCACTGATGGGCAGCACCGATGATGAGGTACTGACAGGTGTTACTGCTGGGCAGTGATTGGCACTGTGATATGCACTGATTGGCAGTGTGGTGGGCACTGACTTTATTGAGGGGGCACTGATTGGCACATCTGATGGGGGCTGGGCTGATAATTAATGTGCTGATTATCAACACAGATCCCCCCCTCTGACAGGGAGAGACGCCAATCGGCTCTCCCTGTCAGCGCAAACCAAGGAAAGCCTGTTTTACGCGATGATTAACTGTGATTGGTCACAGCTGATCACGTGGTAAGACGCCTTTGTCAGAGGCTCCTTACCACGATCTGAGATGCGGCGTGTCAGTCTGACACATTGACAGACTGATACGCCGTGCTCCCACCAGCATGTTATCCTGCTGGACGTCAAATGATGCCCAGTCAGGATAACAGAACCACTTCCCAGCTGTAAATCTGCTATAGACCAGGCGGCAAGTGGTTAAGTAAGGGCGGATGATTCATGTAGCATCTACTTCCTGGAATCCATTTACCCTGCGCTCAGGCATGAAGGTAGAAGGGTGTGCTTAGCAGAGAAAGCCCCTGTTCTCTTCCTCCAGATGTAAGAATAATAAAAAAATACCCACGAAGACCCATGAAGAATGTATGATGACATTTTGGCCTAGGACAGAAACCAGGAAGCAACTGAAGAAATGTAGACAACAAAAGTTTAAAACAATCCATTTACTAATGCTAGCAGCATAAGAATTAAAATAGTTATTGTTGACTTTAGAATTTAGCACCACTTTGATGTTTGCCTCGGGAGCCGAAACAAAGGCTAGACTCATCACTGTCAGTACATTTACCACAACAATAATAATAATAATAATAAAATATAATACATAATTTTTAATCTATTATGTTGATTACAAATATTCTCCTTTGTTCAAGTTTGTGTAAGTCACAGATGCACACATTTCCAGTGACAAGAAATGAGCCTAAGAGACGCTGATTACAAAGAACTTATTTACCAGTTAATATGGGAAACAAGTTTTTGCATGTGCTACATATCAGTACACCACATCCTGGATGTGCAATAGTGTCACCCCAGACCACATCCCCTTACTATTAGTTAGTTCTGCCACAGAGATAACAAAAGGCTGTTGCGCTTCCTCTCAGAAAAAAATAGCCTGTGCTAAAATAATCATAAGGGTCTGAGCACTGCAAAATGTTTGCTTCATGGCTCTAAGCCATTTAATGTTACACACAGCACGCAAGCCAGCCAATCATACTAAGAATTGCACAAGATGTTCACTATAAAAGGAGACTCCAGTCTTTTTCACATTTATATTTATGTGATCAACATAATGAGAAATAATTCATCTATGTAGTTTAATATTTTTGAAAGTGTTGTCTCAGAATATAGTCCAGGAACATATCTGCTCATGTCAGCAACCACATTTGCAAATTATATATGCTCCACAGGGCAGCACAATTGTCTTTTACTGTTACTACAAAGTGCAAACAAACTTTTATTAAATTATACACTACAGGTAGTTTATGTGATTTTCTAAAAGCAACTTTTCAGCAAGGATGGGTAAAGTGTGAGTTCAGCTTTATTAAAAAAAAAACACACTATAGCCGTATAGTGTTCTAAAACCCATCTACCAGCCAGGGCTCCCTTTCTGTTTAAACAAAAGTCCACAACTGCATTTAGAAGAAGCTTCTAAAATCTTCTGCAGTCAGCGATGACCCAGGACGAAGCATGCTTTGGCACCAGAGCGCCATCCTTTTCTTTTGGGCTGCACATGTGCATTGTGTACTCGCTCCTGTTACCTATAAGCAGCTCAGCGGCTGCAACAGGAGAGGGAACACACTGAACATGTGCGTCCCTAAAGAACAGGATGGCTCGTTCTCTCATGGCACTAGGGGGTGCTGGTCCCAATGGCTGCTCTGTCTCTACTTGGGACGAAGCCTTCACTGACTGATGATGATTTTAGGAAGCTTCTTCTCAATGTGGTTATGAACTAAACTGTTTAAACAGAAAGGGAGCTCTAGCTGGTAGGGAGGTTTAGCACATTACACTGTTCTACCCATATTGGACAGCTTTTTTGTAGCCCAGCCCGCTTATAAGAGAAAAAAAAGGGGTATATAATGTTTTGGTTTTTATCTATACAGAAATGTTTTGTCTTTCCTTTCTATTTAAGCTGAATGGGTTGTTTTACAAGGTGAGGGCTTTACAACTACTTTAAAGCGGAAGTTCCGCGGTCTGGACATTTTTTTTTTTCAGTCCATTCTATGCAACGCATTATGTATTTTTAGTACTCACTTGTCCGGCGCTCATAAACTTCCCCCGTCCGTTTTCGTTATAAATTATTCTTTATAAAAATCCTTCCTGTATTTGCCATTTTGCTTGTGGGCATCTTGAAGCCCACAAGCACATTCTTCCGGGTAGCGATGAATGCGCTTCTCCCGGCATTCATCGCTGTATCTCGCGCACGCGCAGTGTTGACGGCGAGCAGCGCCGTCAACACTTCCTGGTTGCCATCACAACAGGCGTCAACAGTAAAAGAACACGCCCCGTTGTGATGCCAATACACCTACGTGCCATTATTTAAAATGGCGGAATTAGATCCGCCCTCGTCACGTGACCGGGTAGACGAGTCACGTGACGATTGAATTATCGTGATGTTTGTTTGCAAGGAAGGCGTTACTCTATTACTCCTGGGAAGCAGGACACTGTGCTCCCAGGAGACAGTGCAGCACAATTCCCGGCATACACAGCAAAGGACACGCCTACTCCCGCGGGAGGAAATCCCGGAAGTACGAATGAATAAAGAAGATTAATGAAAACGACACAACAAAAAAAATAAAAGGTTAGGCATTTGTTTTTATTCATTTTAAGAGGGACTGGTGACAGCAATGTTTAAAATGTGGGTGAACCTCCGCTTTAAGTTCCTGCTCACAGAAAATCATTTTTCAAAGACAGATTAAGGTACATAGACAAGCTGCATTTAAAAACATATAATAATCATTAAATGAATTAATAGTGATCTCTACTTCCCTGGAGTTTGGCCTTAACCTATGAAATACAAACTATGCACTATGGATTCTGTTGAATACATTTATAGTAAGACAACTACAGGGACAATCCCCGCTTTCATCTGTGTCCCATTGGGGAGATATCGCATCACTTCCTGTCCCATAGCCAAAAGAGGAAATGCCTCCAAAGTGAGGCAATACCTGGTTGCCACCTGGCTCACCGGAACTAGTGTCCCCATTGGAAGATTCCCTCTCTATTACTGTTTTGAGGACAACCCAAAATATGGTAAACAGGACAAATAGAGAGTGGGAATCTCTCTAACAGGGCTAAGACAGCAATACAAACCTGATCGGTGATGTTAACCCTCTCCACTCTATCCAAAACTAAAAACAAACCTTTAATTATACTTTAGAATGGAATATATGCAATATATTTTAATGAGATGGTTCATTAGTTTTTATTATAATTCTTCAGTTTTTATACAGCAGTGGGAGCCCTTGGCCAGTAGGGAGGGAGCAAGGGCAAGGCAGAGCCATGCTGCGTGTCAATGGACACACAGTGCAGGGTTTCTGGAGCAAGCACGCACAAGTACCCCCCATAGCAAGCGGCTTGCTATGGGGGCACTTGTCGGGGGGAGGAGCTAGGAGTGCCAACGGGGGGGGGGGGACCAGAGGAGGATCAGGGCTGCTCTGTGCAAAATCAGTGTACAGAGCAGGCAAGTATAACATGTTTGTTATTTTGTTAAAAAAAATTGAATTTACAGTCACTTTAACAAGTACACATTGTTTAAATAATGATTGAAATGTAGGAGTGATTTTTGTGTTTGTGGTAGGTGTGTTTCTAGATTTCTTTTTGATAATCTGACCAGGTATACACATTGATAAGTAACCTAGCAGCCATTTGGTCCAATCTAGGAGCCAGACACATTTGTGCTATATACATATATCTGTAAAAATGGAGTGCATTCCTAATGCCTGTGTGCATTCTGACACCAGAGGCTTAAAGGTCATTATACACATGATGTGTAAAGAGCTAAACTCAAAATTGCCTATAGAGTCTTTATACTGTCACTTCATTGTCTCTCCAGAGCTGCTTCCTGTTCAGAAAAATACTAATGTCTGAGAGAAATGCATTACCTCAGTGTTCATCTGGGTCACATCTCATAAAGCTAAAATATATTACATAAACTTAAGCTTTTAAGATAGGTCTCTTGTCATTTTAGATGATCAGTAAGGAGTCATTAAAATAGATACTTGTGTTGTGAAATAGCAGGAAAAACGACAAACCGGTGGGTTAAAACTACATAACCCTGGGTGAAAAAAACAAAATAAAAACTCATGCAATGCCTGCATTTCTTTTAAATTAAAATTTCTGTACTTCCTTTTAGCTACACAGCAGCAGTATAGTGACAAGCATAGATGTACAAATTCAGAGGCATTTTGTGGCACAATGTAGGATAGTATGGGTTGTACTGCAGGCTTATAAAAAAAAAAGTGCATGGTACACATAATAATGAAATGGTTAAAAATAGAGCACACACATTCATGGTCCTTCATATCCATGGAATTGATTAACTGCAGAAAATTAACTTATTAAAGGGCAGCTCAAGTCAGAGATGAGTACAAATTTTGAGACATGTACAGTGAGGGGAAAAAAAGTATTTGATCCCCTGCTGATTTTGTACATTTGTCCACTGACAAAGAAATGATCAGTCTATAATTTTAACAGTGAGACAGAATAGCAACAAAAAAAATCCAGAAAAACGCATTTCAAAAAAGTAAAAAAATAGGATTTTTGTACTCACCGTAAAATCAGTTTCTCTGACGTCCATGGACTGACACAGCTGGATACTGTAAACGTGTGGGTATATGTCCCTGCTCACAGGAGAAGATCTAGGCAGAATGTTAGATGTTAGAAACATACATTCTAGAACAAACCAGAGCTGAACAGCCGCGCCCAGGGGGGCGGTCCCTCTGGACATTACCCTCCCACCTGCAGCTAGCAGCCTCAGTTCGTAACAAAGCAGTACAAACATTAAAAGTAAGGGTGGGTGCTGTGTCAGTCCATGGACGCCAGAGAAATGGATTTTACATTACAAAAATCCTATTTTCTCTTATCGTCCATGGACTGACACAGCTCTCATACTGTAAACGTGTGGGACGTCCCAAAGCAGTATCAGAAGGGTGGGAGCAGTAGTAAAGGAACAACCAAAACTTCACTCCAAACAAGCAGAGCTCCTCAACGGAGGAGTTGCAACATTAAACAGCAGCCTGCAATGCTTAACGGCCGAAGGAAGCATCCGGAGATGCAGCCACATCAACCTTATAAAATTTTGAAAAGGTATGAACGGACGACCAGGTCGCCACCTTGCACACTTGTGCAACCGACGCTTGATGTCGGAAAGCCCAGGAAGCACCAATTGCCTTGGTGGAATGTGCCCGCCCCTTAAGGGCATAGGCCTGTATGACAGTCTGCCTGATCCACCTAAAGACGGTGGCAGATGACATCGCTCGGCCCTGTTTTGGACCAGAGACAGACACAAACAGTGAGTCAGACTTCCGAATGGAAACAGTAGTAGACAGGTACACCCGTAAGGCTTGTACCCATCTTAATGTATGAAGTGCAAACTCTCAGGGATGCGATGGGTGAGGACACAAGGACGGAAGAACAATGTCCTCCTTAAGGTGAAAGGCCGAGACCATCTTTTGAAAAGAAGGATGGTCGTGGGCGCAACACCGCCATATCCTTATGGAGGACCAAGTAAGGCGACTTGCAGGACAAGGCCGCCAACTCAGACACCCGTCTAACCGAAGTAATGGCCACTAAGAAGGCCACCTTCGGGGACCAGGTCAAGAGAGGAATCTCTCTGATATTCTCAAAGGAATGTTCTTGGAGAACCAAGATGCATCAAATTCAGATCCCAAGTAGGAAGAGGAGGCTTGACAGGGGGGAATCACATGGCGAACCCCCTGCACAAAAGGTGCTAATCAAGTAATGGCCCGGTAGTGGTCGTTGAAAAAGACAGCCCGAGCCGAAACATGAACCTCAATGGTATGCAAGGCCAGCTTTTGGGTCACACCACGCTGTAAGAACAGCAAAATCCTGGGAGCGGAATACGTCCGAGGACGCCAATCAAGTTCCTCGCACATAGCGATGTTATGCCGCGTACACACGGCCGTTTTTAATGTCATTGAAAATAACAAAGTTTTTCTCGATGTGATTTTTCTTGTTTCCTCTCAAGCCTGCCTTGCCTACACACTATCGTGAAAAAAAATGCTCGAGCAAAGCGCGGTGACGTACAACACGTACGACGGCACTATAAAGGGGAAGTTCCATTCGAATGGCGCCACCCTTTGGGACGCTTTTGCTGATCCTCGTGTTAATAAAGATTGGTGAGAGACAATTTGCGCTTTTCAGCCCGTTACAGCGTGACGAATGTGCTATCTCCATTACAAACGCTAGTTTTACCAGAACGAGCGCTCCTGTCTCATACTTGATTCTGAGCATGGGTGTTTTTTTCCCCTCGTAAAAGCATACACACAACCGTTTTTCACGACGTTAAAAAGAATGGCGTGAAAAACGACGTGAAAAAATAGAGCAGGTTCTCATTTTTTTTAGGCCATTTTTCACGTCGTTAAAAATGCTCTGGAGCCTACACACGATCGTTTTTAATGCCCAATTTAAAACATGGCATTTTTAACGTCGTGAAAAACGGTCATGTGTATGCGGCATAAGCCTTCCAGGTACGGTGATATATCTTTCTGAAGGAAGATTCCCGTGCCAACAACATAGAAGAGATGACTGAATCCGAGAGACCTCGGTCCTTCAGCACCTGGCTTTAAACAGCTATGCCATTAAAGCCAAGGACTGTAAAGCAGGATGAAGTATGGGATCATGAGACAGAAGGTCCACCCCAATAGGCAGTCGCCAAGGAACGTCTGCGACTAGTCGAAGTAGATCGGCGTACCAATGTCGCCGTTCCGGAGCAATGAGGATCACCGGAATGGCCTCAGCCCCTACTCTGCGAAGCAGGTGAGGCAAAAACAGTAGCGGAGGGTAAGCATATATCAGGCGATACTGCCCCCACGGCTACAGCGCGGACCTAGAATGCCGGGAGGACGTCAATTGACGTCCGCCCCTTTCCTTGTCCCCGGCGCGCGCTCCCGAGCGCGCATCAGGTAACTTCCGTGTCCGCCGCGTCACGCGGGTGCCGATGCGCGTGCCTGGCGGCCGCGATGTCCGCCAGGTACCCGCGATCGGCATTTACAGAGACAGGGACGTGGATCTCTGTGTGTAAACACAGAGATCCACGTCCTGTCATGGAGAGGAGACCGATGGTGTGTCCCTTGTACATAGGGACAACCATCGGTCACCTCCCCCAGTCAGTCTCCTCCTCCCACAGTAAGAATCACTCTCTTAGGTACACTTAACCCCTTCAGCGCCCCTAGTGGTTAGCCCCTTCACTGCCAGTGTAATTTTTACAGTAACCAGTGCATTTTTTATAGCACGATCGCTGTAAAAATGACAATGGTGTCAAAATGGTGTCAAAAGTGTCCAATGTGTCCGCCATAATGTCTTAGTCACAATAAAAAATCGCTGATCGCCGCCATTACTAGTAAAAAAAAAATATTATTAAAAATGCTATAAAACTATGCCCTATTTTGTAGACGCTATAACTTTTGCGCAAACCAATCAATAAACGCTTATTGCTAATTTTTTTTACCAAAAATATGTAGAAGAATACGTATTGGCCTAAACTGAGGAAAAAAATATATAATTTTTTTTTAAATTGGGATATTTATTATAGCAAAAAGTAAAAAAGTGTTTTTTTCAAAATTGTCGCTCTTTTTTTGTGTATATCGCAAAAAATAAAAACCGCAAAGATGATCAAATACCACCAAAAGAAAGCTCTATTTGTGGGGAAAAAAAGACGTCGATTTTGTTTGGGAGCCACGTCATACGACCGCGCAATTGTCATTCAAAGCGTGACAGTGCTGAATGCTGAAAATTGGCCTGGGCAGGAAGGGGGTTTCAGTGCCCAGTAAGCAAGTGGTTAATGCATGTATGCTGGACCAAATGTTATATTACAATGGGGATACCACATTGTGCTCTACCCCTCCTTGAAGGCCATGTAATGAACCTACCACACATTACCCTACAGAGCAACATTGCCAGTGTATACCTGAGCTTACAGCAGAACCACACTGCATCTGAGCACTACAAACCATAAATGCTATTTAACCACTTCAATACCAGGCACTTTCACCCCCTTTTGTCCAGGCCGATTTTCAACTTTAAGTGCTGCCGCTCTTTGAATGACAATTGTGATCTGTGATCAACTGTGTCCAAAGGATATAGCCGTCACAGAGCGCACCAATGACATCCTCAAAGAACTGGAGAGCCGTGCTGTATCCGCCTTTTTGGCTATTGCATGGGCAGAAAGCGGTTAATTCATTCTTAATAAAAAGTCATAATATCAGGTGCATGGAGTGTATGCTGGACAGTAATTTTGGCAAAACGTGCAGCAATAGCTCTGTGTTTGTTTACAGAGCTGGCTCAACTCTGAGAACAGCAGCCCCACAGTGCTTCAAACGTGTGCCCAGGCACCAGCTATTGCTGCATGTTTTGCCTGAACAACTGTCCAACATACACTCCATGCGCCTGATCTTATGACTTTTGTACATGCTGTTTGGGCTGTTTTCAGTGCTGCAGGAGTAACATTGCTCAACATTTGTCACTGTGTTTTTATTATCACCATTTCCCATTTTTATCTTTGATGATTTCCATTTGACTACAGTTTTATGGTTTCATGCCTCCTGCTATGGAGCTATTTCCATGATCGAAGATGCCAAATATATTATTTAAGTAGAGCTATATGCTTGCTTTCCCACACAATTTTTTATTTCCACATGCCCCAGATCCAGTTTTAAATCCAAAACGTTGTTCACTTAATTTATAAAATTAGAGGATTCTCTTCAGCTAACCAACAATGGTGGGATAGTTTCTTTTTTCACCAATACCTATATCACAAAATCTCCCCTAGAGGTTTTAGAATTTTAAAACAATGCACATTCCTTGAACCAGATCTCATCAAGGAATGGTCGCACATCTCACATTTCTGTACAGAGAAATGGATCAAAATTTTGATCCAAGAGATAGAAAATATCACACACTGAAAGGAAAAATCCAGGAGCTAATAATATTAATACTATCACCATCCAAGTACCCCATACCTGGCTTGTCACTCTTAAATTTTTTTACGAAAAGTAATGAAGATGACCTGATTAGGATTAAACTAGGGAAATTTAGAAGGGATATAGACGATTACAACTTTGACAGGGTGTTCAGTTGGAGACATCCTTCCCTACACTCCAGCATTTCCCATACTGCCCAGGTCCTGCTCATGTCATGCCATACCTTTCCTAGGGTTACTCCTCCATGTGTTCATGGACCTCTACCTCCACAACACAATTCAAAACAATCTTCCAAATCCACTCCCCACTGGAACAATTCTCTTCCCTGTCCCACCCCCAAACTCATGCGTACTAGGAAAAAACCTAGAGTTATCTCCAAAAGAAACATGGATTTGAACACTCATGCCTCACAACCCCAAGGATTGCCCCCCGCCCCGTTGAGCACAGCCGCATATACCTCAGACTCAATGTTAGCCACCACCAATTCCATTTCATCCAGTTTAGTCCCCATCACCCAAACAGAGTCTACCTCTGCTCACACCTCACATATTGTCCCATTGGACCCCATATTATCCATTTGTCCAACTAGTCCCATTGTCAGTGACCCCAGGACGCAGGTCTCACAGGACCTGCCCTCATTACCATTTCATCTCTTCCGTCTGATGAGTTTTTTAGGGGTACGCCCCCGGGAGATCCTCAACGAATGAAAGTTTGCTGAAGAGGACGAATGGGGGCAGAGACATATTGAAATATTCAATTTATTATCCCCTCGTGACTTTTCCTTGTCTCACTTTTGCACCCACCTCCCAGCCCAATCCATTTGTACTTTGCAAAGATCTCAACAAATTAATCCGTGACCTCATGGTCAAAAGTTTCTACAGCATTAAATCTGCCAATGACCAATCCACCACAGATGAGACCATCAACCTCAAATCCATAGAATATCCATTGTTGGACAATCTTGCTGACCGACCCATCCTATCTCACGTAGAATTGTTTGCCGAAAGCCACTATGATGACATTGATTGGTTAACCCAACACTGTCCCTCTTCCCCACCCATCCAACACACGCAGTTACGTTCCAAATCTGCTTTTAATTTCACTCATAAAAAGGGTTCCTACCTTCAAACATTTTATCAAGTCGTTTATGCAGATCTAATATGCTTGTGTCAATCTAGTCATTCCTTTTGTTCAGATGAAGATTAGTAGTACCGGAACACAAGTCCCTAGATGATCTAGCCTGCAATCATGATATTGCAATAACATCCACTGATAAAGGTGGGGGTATAGTAGTTCAAAATAGAAATGATTACATCCAAGAATCTCATATTACTCTCTGACACTGATACATATCAAAAATTACTTTGCGACCTCCTACCTGAGTTCTCTGTTGAGCCTTCTCATCTCACCGAGAGGGCCTTGAAGGAAGGCATTATTTCTCAAGCTGAGGCTGCTTTCCTCCAGAGAGCCTTCTATAAAGTCTCCCATTTTTATAATTTACCAAAAGTACATAAAGATCTTAACAATCCACCGGGTCGTCCCATTGTGACAGCCATGGAAAGTGTCACAAGTGGCTTCTCGATCTACATAGATGAGTTCCTTCAGCCCCTTGCCCAAAATTTACATTACAATAGAGATTGCATCCATTTACTAGATACACACCAATTATATCCATGGGAACCAGCCTATATGTGGGTGTCTCGATGTTACATCACTTTATACTTCCATCCCCCACGAAGTAGGTTTAAGAGCGATTGAACGCTTTCTGGCAGAAGACCACCCTTACCAATCCCAGACAGGCTTTATAATGGAAGCCACTCAGGTTTCCACGAAGCATAACTATTTTCAATTCGATGGCATCTATGTACATATCAATGGGACCGCAAGGGGCGCCAATTTTGCACCCAGTTACGCCAACCCTACTGTGGGGTATTGGGAGTCCTTGTACATTACTCAAAACAATACTTTTGTATCACACGTGGTCTTCTATGGCAGGTACACAGATGACAGTCATCATATGGGATGATTCATCTGACACTATGTAGAGAAGAGGAAAAAATGCTTGGACAGCCGCACTCCAAAAATGGTTGTTTATTAAAACAAAAATGTGAAAAACATATCACAGCATGGAAAGCAGCAAACAGGAGCTGACGCGTTTCGCACTGTGACTCAGTGCTTAATCATAGCTATGATTAAGCACTGAGTCACAGTGCGAAACGCGTCAGCTCCTGTTTGCTGCTTTCCATGCTGTGATATGTTTTTCACATTTTTGTTTTAATAAACAACCATTTTTGGAGTGCGGCTGTCCAAACATTTTTTCCTCTTCTCTACATTGTGATATGCACTGCCTGCCCCTACGGCTCTAGGACCCTGTGAAGCATTTATCAGCTACACCTGAGCGGTTACTCCCTTTCCTATTCATCTGACACTGTTGACAGATTTGCTGATCATTGTAATCAAAACTCTTTAGGTCTTTCTTTCACCCATGTCAAAGACTGCAATTTACTAGATTTTCTTGATCTTTTACTTTGTCACAATGACAAAAAGATTTATGCCCAGAACTATGTCAAACCCACAGCGGGTAATTGTTTCCTTCATTTTACCAGCTGTCATCATTCTAGGTGGGTTAGTAACATCCCCCGTAGCCAATTCTGTCGGCTACAAAACAACTGTACTAGAGACACAGATTATACTTCCCATGGACAACAGCTCACCAGAAAATTTTCTGATAAGGGGTTCCACACGGAACTCGTAGATGAAGCCTTTTTGCACTACTCTGTTAAATTCCCAGCGTAAGGTTAAGGGCCCTTCCACCAAGTCACAACCCACCCGTTTCACGACTCCGTTTCATAAAAAATGGAGACCGTCTAAAACATTGGCCCATTCTTTCGGAGGACCCGTTCTTACAACCAATGCTTACTCCCAAACCCATCATATCTTATCGTAGGGCCAGCAATGTCACTAAGATTCCAGTTGACAACAATAAACACCACGCTGTCCTTATACCACTGATTGGCATGTATCAGTGTAAAAAGAAACTGTCTCACATGCCAATTCATTAATCATGGTCAGAAAAATTTCACGGTAAAAAAGGAAAAACATAAAAAGTCAGGGAATTCTTCAATTGTTCCACTGAGTTTGTTGTCTACTGCCTCACTTGCCCATGTGGTCTTTATGTGGGGCATAAGATCAGGACCCTTAGGAAACGTTTTGGTGAACACAGGAGATTCATTGAAAAGGGTAATGACAAACAGTGTTCCCAGACATTTTTGGGAATTCCACCAGAAGTCCACCAGTGGGCTCAAGGTGTGGATAATTGAGGCCATACCCAGTACGTTCCCTGTTGCAGAACGTTTAAAAACGTTTGTGTCAACAGGAAACGTATTGGATCTATTCCTTAAATACTCTTGTGCCCGATAGTTTAAACGAAGAGATAGAAAACGCACACTCTGCTTTAAACATCTCATGCTTCCCGGCCATGTCACATGTCTGCGTTGTCATTTTTTATTCCGATTTAACCACTTAACGACCGCTCACTCTATATATACGTCGGCAGAATGGCACGGACAGGCACAATCACGTACCTGTACGTGCCTGCCTTCGTATAGTTGGGGGGTCCCATCGGACCCCCCTTCTATACAGTGAGCGGTAGTTATCGTTCGGGGAGCGAACCGTGATGAGGGGACGGCCATTTGTTTCCGGCCACCCCCTCGCGAATGCTCCCGGCGAATGAGAATCTTCCTCTGCCTGTGTAATGTAAACACAGGCAGAGGAAGTGATGTCATCTCTCCATGCGGCGGTCTTTTCGATCCGGCGCGAGGAGAGAAGACATCTCACAGTAAGTGCACCAACACTACACTGACACCAGTACACGTAGGCACACTTACACCCGCCAGTCACCCCCAGATCACCCCCAGTCACAGTGCACCGTTTGCAGTGGTCATTTTTTTACTGATCACTGCAATCAGTGTAATTTGTGACAGTAAAAAGTTGCAGGACAGTTAGGTTTAGGCCCCTTTAGGTCCAGGGTAGCCCCCTAATAAAGGTTTAACCCCTTGATCTCCCCCCAGGTAACCCTTTCACCCCCTAACGCCAGCGTCACTAAGCGATCGTATTTCCGATCGCTGTATTTAGTGCCGGTGGTGCCCTAGATAGCCAGTTATTTATTTTTAGGTTCGCCGCAGGTTTTTATAGCGTCAGGTACCCCCATATATTATTTTAACCCCCTGATTGCCCCTAGAGTTAACCCTTTCACCAGTGATCACCGTATAAGTTTTACTGGTGACACTGGTTAGCCAGTTAGTTATTTAGGTTACCCGTCAGGTTTTTATATAGCGTCAGGTACCCCCATATATTATTTTAACCCCCTGATTGCCCCTAGAGTTAACCCTTTCACCAGTGATCACCGTATAAGTTTTACTGGTGACACTGGTTAGCCAGTTAGTTATTTAGGTTACCCGTCAGGTTTTTATATAGCGTCAGGTACCCCCATATATAACCTAATAAAGGTTTTAACCCCCTGATTGCCCCTAGTTAACCCTTTCACCAGTGATCACCATATAAAGGTTACAGGTGACGCTGGTTGGTTAGTTTGCTTTTTATATAGCATCAGGGCACCCGCCGTATATAACCCAATAAAGGTTTAACCCCCTGATCGCCCGGCGGGTGATATCAATTAGGTTTTAGCGCCAGAGAGGGTCTGCGTCGCCCCAGGCAGCGTTAGGTTAGTGCCAGTAACACTAACACCCACGCGCAAAGCATACACCTCCCTTAGTGGTATAGTATCTGAACAGATCAATATCTGATCTGATCAGATCTATACTAGCGTCCCCAGCGGTTTAGGGTTCCCAAAAACGCAGTGTTAGCGGGATCAGCCCAGATACCTGCTAGTACCTGCGTTTAGCCCCTCCGCCCAGCCCAGCCCACCCAAGTGCAGTATCGATCGATCACTGTAACTTACCAAACACAACACACATAACTGCAGTGTTCGCAGAGACAGTCCTGATCCCTGCGATCGCTAACAGTTTTTTTTTAAGCGTTTGATACATTTGCTGACAGTCAGGTGCTTTTTTTTACCTGTGAATCTTACTAGTGTACCCCTAAATTTAGAGCCCAAAATGGCAAATCGAAGGTACACTAGTAAAGAGGCCTACGAGATTCTGAGCATGACAGATAGTGAAGAGGAGGTCACGCATCTGTCAGATTCAGGCTCAGAATATCTTCCCGTAGAAGACAGTGAAGTCAGCGGCTCCATGTCAGATAGCTCTGACGACGAAGATGAGGTCCCTGCTAAGGTCAGGCGTACCCGATCCCGATCTTCTGAGGTTGTTGAGGAGCAAGAACCACAGGGCTCTCGTATCATGGAGCAGAGTAGTACTAGCGCCGCTATTCCTTCTGGTGAATTGGCAAGCACCAGCGGCCTAGTACAGCCTGGGCGTAAATCCAGCACTGCAGTATCACGTGGTGACGTGGCGAGTCCCATAAGTGCAGTTCAAGCTGGCGAGGTGGCAAGCACAAGTAGTGTCCGGCTGCCACCCTGAAGAAGACAAAGGCAGGCCCGTCGTACCCATAGTGCCCTTCCTGCAGAATTCGCCTATCCTGATTGGGTCCCCACCACTTCTGCAGAACCCGTACTTCCCCCATTCACTGCCCAACCCGGTATTCAGGTGGAAACAGCTGATTTTATGCCAATTGATTTTTATTCGCTGTTTTTCACGGAAGATCTCTATAGATCTATTGTGGACCAGAGTAATTTATATGCTGGTCAATTCATCGCCGCTAGTCCCCAGTTGCCTTCCATTGCCAAAGATTGGAAACCAATTACGATTTCCGAATTTAAGACCTTTCCCTTAACATGAGCACACATAAATTCCCGTCATTGCATGCTTATTGGTCCACGCACCCAATTGACCACATTCCCGTGTTCTCTGCCTCCATGCCCAGGAAACGATACGAGCAGATCTTGCGGTTCATGCATTTCAATGACAATGAACTTTGTCGTCCACGTGGAGACCCTGAATACGACCGGCTCTACAAAATTCGGCCCCTCATAAACCACTTCAACAAACGTTTTGAAGCCTTGTTTATTCCCGATTAAGATGTCTGCATTGATGAGTCCCTGATTACATTTTCTGGCCGCTTGTCTTTCAAGCAGTACCTTCCCAGCAAGCGTGCCAGATACGGGGTCAAGCTCTTTAAGTTCTGTGACAGGGCAACAGGCTATGTATGGAGCTTTACGGTTTATGAGGGAAAAGATAGTCAGGTTGAGCCGGTCAACTGCCCAGATTACATAGGGAGCGCTGGCAAGATTGTGTGGAACTTGGTGTCCCCCCTATTCGGAAAGGGGTACCACTTGTATGTGGACAATTATTACACGAGCGTGCCACTGTTTAGTCACTTGTTTGATCATCAGATTGGAGCATGTGGCACCATGCGACCTAATCGCCGGGGCTTTCCCCAGAGGCTTGTAGATTCCTGTCTTAGGCTGGGGGAGAGAGCCTGCTTGAAGTGTAATAACTTGCTCGCTATGAAGTGGAGGGATAATAAGAATGTTTTCCTTCTTACCTCCCTTCATGCAGACACGACAGTCCAAATTCGTACGGCGACTGGTGTTGTGGAGAAACCCCTCTGTGTCCACGAATATAACCAAAATATGGGAGGGGTGGGACCTCAACGACCAGTTGTTGGCGCCATATCTAATTGACCGTAAGGCGAGACGCTGGTACAAAAAAGTTTCTCTATCCTTATTCCAATTGGCTTTGCTGAACGCTCATGTGCTATACAGAGATTCAGGCGGGACGTTATCTCTCCTAAAATTCCAGGATGAGATAGTCACAGAATTCCTGTATCCAGGCGGTTCTGCACCTCACCATCCCCAACCAAATGCAGTAAGCCGGCTGCATGAGAGGCATTATCCGTATGTCCTCGAGAGTAGGAACGAGCCCCCCAAAAAAGATGTCGTGTCTGTAGCAAGCGCGGATTTAGGCGTGAAACCCGTTATTTTTGTCCACGCTGTCCTGACAATCCTGGTCTTTGCATTGGTAAATGCTTTGAACGCTTCCACTCAAAAGTGAAGTTTTAGCGTAGGGTACAGCATTGCACAGAACAGGACACACTTACACAGGGTCTCCCAAGATGCCATCGCATTTTGAGAGACCCGAACCATTACAGTTGTTAAAGTTACAAAAAAAAGCGTAAAAAAGAAAATAAAAAACGTAAAAACACAAAAAAAATATAAAAAAATAAAATAAAAATAGTTGTCGTTTTATTGTTCTCTCTCTATCTCTCTCTATTTTCTCTCTATTGTTCTGCTCTTTTTTACTGTATTCAATTCTGCAATGTTTTATCATGCTTGCTTTTCAGGTATGTAATTTTTTGTTTTCAGGTGCGCCATTCAGCTGCAGTGCGGAATTATTTATCTTGACAGCAACAGCGTTTGCTCCCACTATACATAAAGCCGTGACTCCAGTGCTGTAGGAGGTGATTTCACCACCACAGTTAAAAAAAAGAGCATATATGCCGAAGCATAGGGGCGGAGGAGCGATTTTGCTCCTAATGCCGCGTACATACGTTTGAAATTCCGACGGAGGCTTGCCCGTGGAAAAGTCTGACCGTGTGTAGGCAGCATAACCTTTTATGCCACGTACATACGGTCGAAATTCCGACGGAGCCTTGTCCGTGGAAATGTCCGACCGTGTGTACGCGGCATAACTTTTTTGCGGGAGGATGCCCTCATGCTTCGGCATATATAAATGGTGCATGTATGCCCATCATTAGAAGTGGGTGGATGAAGGGAGGTATTCTAATGGTGGGCATACCCACCGATCAATCTCTTTTTTTCGTTCAGCCAACAGGCTGCATGAAAAAAAAGATTACAATACATGTCCAACAAGGACCAGCAACGTACTGGTATGTTGCTGGACTTTCAATGTTTATACCAGAATGATGCCTGCGGGTTTAGGTATCAACTTGGTATCATTCTTTTCAGCCAGCGGCCCGGCTTTCATGTAAAAGCAATCCTAGCAGACAATTAGCCTCTAGACTGCTTTTACAAGCAGTGGGAGGGAATGTCCCCCCCCCCCACTGGATATAAACAGCGCCATTGGGAAATTGGGAAAGCATTTTATCACCCCGATCTTGGTGTGGTCAGATGCGTTGAGGGCAGAGGAAAGATCTAGGGTCTAACCCCCCATTTTTTTTCAAAAAAAGAGTACCTGTCACTATCTATTGCTATCATAGGGGATATTTACATTCCCTGAGATAACAATAAAAATGGTAAAAAAAAAAAAAATATGGAAGGAACAGTTTAAAAATAAAATAAAAAAGCAAAATAAAAATAGCACCCCTGTCCCCCCCCCCTGCTCTTGTGCAAAGGCGAACGCAAGCGTCGGTCTAGCGTCATATGTAAACAGCAATTGCACCATGCATGTGAGGTATCACCGCAAAGGTCAGATCGAGGGCAGTAATTTTAGCAGTAGACCTCCTCTGTAAATCTAATGTGGTAACCTGTAAAGGCTTTTAAAGGCTTTTAAAAATGTATGTAGTTTATCGCCACTGCGCATTTGTGCGCAATTTTAAAGCATGACGTGTTTGGTATCCATGCACTCGGCCTAAGATCCTCCTTTTTATTTCATCAAACATTTGGGCAATATAGTGTGTTTCAGTGCATTAAAAATAAAAGAAGTGTGTTTTTTCCCAAAAAAATGCGTTTGAAAAAAAAATGCAACACCCACTATTTTAATCTGTAGGGCCTTTGCTTTAAAAAAAATGTATAATGTTTGGGGGTTCAACGTAATTTTTTTGCAAAAAATAAATAAATGTTTTCATGTAAACAAAAAGTGTCAGAAAGGGCTTTGTCTTCAAGTGGTTAGAAGAGTGGAGGATGTGTGACATAAGCTTCCTAATGTTGTGCATAAAATGCCAGAACAGTTCAAACCCCCCCCCCCCCCAAATGACCCCATTTTGGAAAGTAGACACTCCAAGCTATTTGCTGAGAGGCATGTTGAGCCCATTGAATATTTTTTTTTTTTTGTCCCAAGTGACTGAATCATGACAAAAAGAAAAAAAAAATGTACAAAAAGTTGTCACTAAATGATATATTGCTCAAACATGCCATGGTCATATGTGGAATTGCACCCCAAAATACATTCTGTTGCTTCTCCTGAGTACGGGGATACCACATGTGTGAGACATTTTGGGAGCCTAGCCGCGTACAGGACCCCGAAAACCAAGCACCGCCTTCAGGATTTCTAAGGGTGTAAATTTTTGATTTCACTCCTCACTGCCTATCACAGTTTCGGAGGCCACGGAATGCCCAGATGGCACAAACCCCCCCAAATGACCCCATTTTGGAAAGTAGACACCCCAAGCTATTTGCTGAGAGGTATGTTGAGTATTTTGCAGATCTCGCTTTTTGTCACAAAGTTTTGAAAATTGAAAAAAGAAAAAAAGAAAAAAAAATGTCTTTCTTCATTTTCAAAAACAAATGAGAGCTGTAAAATACTCACCATGCCTCTCAGCAAATAGCTTGGGGTTTCTACTTTCCAAAATGGGGTCATTTGTGGGGGTTTTGTGCTATCTTGGCATTTTATGGCCTTCAAAACTGTGATAGGTAGTGAGGAGTGAAACCAAAAATTTACGCCCTTAGAAATCCTGAAGGCGGTGCTTGGTTTTCGGGGCCCCGTACGCGGCTAGGCTCTCAAAAAGTCCCACACATGTGGTATCCCCGTACTCAGGAGAAGCAGCAAAATGTATTGTGGGGTGCAATTCCACATATATCCATGGCATGTTTGAGCAATATATCATTTAGTGACAACTTTTTGTACATTTTTCTTTTTTTTTTCTTTTTGTCATTATTTAATCACTTGGGACAAAAAAATATATATTCAATCGGCTCAACATGCCTCTCAGCAAATAGCTTGGGGTGTCTACTTTCCAAAATAGGGTCATTTGGGGGGGTTTTGTGCAATCTTGGCATTTTATGGTCTTCAAAACTGTGATAGGTAGTGAGGAGTGAAATCAAAAATTTATGTCCTTAGAAATCTTGAAGGCGGTGCTTGGTTTTTGGGGTCCTGTACGCGGCTAGGCTCCCAAAAAGTCCCACACATGTGGTATCCCCGTACTCAGGAGAAGCAGCAGAATGTATTTTGGGGTGTAATTTCACATATGCCCATGGCATGTGTGAGCAATATATCATTTAGTGGACAACTTTGTGCAAAAAAAAAGTTTGTCATATTCCCGCAACTTGTGTCAAAATATAAAATATTCCATGGACTCAACATGCCTCTCAGCAAATAGCTTGGGGTGTCTATTTTCCAAAATGGGGTCATTTGGAGGGTTTTGTGCTATTTTGGCATTTTATGGCCTTCGAAACTGTGATAGGTAGTGAGGAGTGAAATCAAAAATTTGCGCCCTTAGAAATCCTGAAGGCGGTGCTTGGTTTTCGGGGGCCCGTACGCGGCTAGGCTCCTAAAAAGTCCCACACATGTGGTATCCCCGTACTCAGGAGAAGCAGCAAAATGTATTTTGGGGTGCAATTCCACATATAACCATGGCATGTGTGAGCAATATATCATTTAGTGACAACTTTTTGTAATTTTTTATTTTTTTTGTCATTATTCAATCACTTGGGACAAAAAAAAAATATTCAATGGGCTCAACATGCCTCTCAGCAATTTCCTTGGGGTGTCTACTTTCCAAAATTGGGTCATTTAGGGGGGGGGGTTTGTACTGCCCTGCCATTTTAGCACCTCAAGAAATTAGATAAGTCATAAGTTTGTAGACGCTATAACTTTTGCGCAAACCAATAAATATACGCTTATTGACATTTTTTTTTACTAAAGACATGTGGCTGAATACATTTTGGCCTAAATGTATGACTAAAATTGAGTTTATTCGATTTTTCTTATAACAAAAAGTAGAAAATATCATTTTTTTCAAAATTTTTAGTCTTTTTCCGTTTATATCGCAAAAAAAAATAATCACAGAGGCAATCAAATACCATTAAAAGAAAGCTCTATTTGTGGGAAGAAAAGGACACAAATTTCGTTTGGGTACAACATTGCATGTCCGCACAATTTCCAGTTAAAGCAGCGCACTGCCAAATTCTGAAAACACCTCTGGTCTTTAAGCTGCCTAATGGTCCAGGGCTTAAGTGGTTAAGTAATGTATTACATTTTTTGTCATTCCATTATGTTTACCCAGATTTCATTAACTTTTTTCACAGTGGACCCTTATGGTCTTCTCCTTGGATACTCGGGCCTATATGGCCAGTGTCTTTGTCCTCTGGCGGTGGTTATAGGAAGCAACTTTAGTGACAAGTTCAGTATCATAACAACAATAATATTAGTTACAATGTAGAAACCTTCAACCACTTGCAGTTTGTTTACTCTACACAACAGTTTAATTATTTTATTGATTTATTTTGTTCATTATTATTATATTTTTACTTTTATATTTATTTTTATCTTTATTATTTTTATTTCCATCTCTATTTTTATTTCATTTTTTCCCTGTTATTTCCCAGTTTTTTTAAATCATTGTTCGTTCATTTTATTGATGTAATTGTTCACACTGTTTCCATCTCATTTTCCATTCCTCATGTCCATATTACCATTTTTTTATTGTTGCCACATTGATCTGCCAGTTTATTATCATATCTGTGCCATGTTGTGTATTTATGTCTTGCTGTGGTGTCTTGTGTCCTTTTACCAGCATCGCTGGTCCCTCTAGTTCCACAAGTGTTGTTTCTCCCTATATAAATCATTAGCCCGTAGTACCACCCCAGGCCTTCAGAATGAGCAGAGAGCTCATTGCACGTCACCCGTTTATATCCAGCAACTCTCCTGGCGACGTCACGTCCGCCCGAGCATTCCAGGCTGGTTTGTCGTAGACCATCTACAAACCACAGGAACTTTTATTCCCCTCCACTGCTTCCCAGGGAAGCTGAAACCAGCGGACCGTGCAGGAGTAAGGACCCAGAACCTTCTGGCGGATGAGCCAGCTCACGCTAAGCCTTCCTTTATCTTACTTGTTATAAGGGTTTTTAACTGTTTTAATAAACCCCTTGTGATACTGCACTTAGGTGGTGCTTTCCCCTTCCTTCGTTCTTGAATTCATTTTTAATATTCAAATCAAACTCACCCATCTATCCATGTCTCTGTGCTTTATTTTGCCGAAGAAATCACTTTGAAAAAAAACACAAAAGTAGTGCAGGTACCTTTTAAAAGTCGCTGCAGCTTTAAGTCACATAGATCCGCACGATTGCCATTAAAAACAATTGAAATTTGACTCGTCATTGTCATGTTGACCCTATGTGTCCAAAGTCGCATGTGAACAAAGCCTTACTGCCTACTTACGAGCTGGAATGGGTCCTTGTCCAGGCTGTATACCTAATCTGCAGTCTAGTCTACTGAGAAGTCAAGAAATTAGTCTCAACTATTAGCTGGTGTTTACCAATAGCATATCCAGGTTGAAACCCAAAGATAAACTGCAAAATCTTTTACATGTGTTTACTTGGATTTACACTTTAATCATCACTGAGCACCTGTGACTCACCTGCTATTTGCTGCAGGGCAAGCGGAGCATAGCTGAAACATGCAGGGTTCAATAAGACAGTGTTATCAGCCTACATTTGATGCTGGTGCCAATATACAAATACACGCATGCTGCTTGTACATTAAACACTGTACTGTGCCATGTCCGTTTTCCTTTTCTTTCTAGAGACAGAGACAGGAGGAAGTCTAAAGTAGAAAGACAATCCACAAATACATGTAGGTTGAACTAGATGGTCTTTTTTCAACCTATGTAACTTACACATTTGCCCATTGAAGAGGTAAACTACAGTCTATCAATCACTATTAAAGCAGAACTTCATTCTCTCAATCATCGACTATTTTTAATAATCCTTAAGTTGCTAGCATTAGTAAATAGATAGGAAAGTATATCATATTTATTGGTTTTTATACTGTTTAATTTATTTTATGCTTCTTCAGCTACTTCCTGGTTTCCAGGCCCAGCCAAATGTCATATTTCCCAGGAGACTTCAGGAGAGGAAGTGGGGTTCTCAGCAAGTGATTTGTCATGGAATAAATCACAGAGACATGGATGAATGAGCGTGTTTTCTTTGAATATTAAAAATTATTAAATAGCGTTTTTGGATTGTGGTGCTCAGAAACAGTGTGGTTCCGCTTAAAGTGTTTATAAGCCCTACATATACCCAGTGAAGTGACTCGCCTCAGGTGATACAAAGATGAAACAAAGCCTCCTACATAAGTTGTACCTGTCTATCTGCCACCTTCTCTTCTCTACATTATTTAAGGTCCAGAATTTATTAAGCTTGTCTGAGCTGTCAGGAAAAAGGGAGCGAAGAGCTGAAATTACACTATGCAGAGCTCAGTGAGGAGAGCTCTGAGAGCTGATTGGAGAGGAGGGACATGCCCCCTTCCACAAAGCAACAGAGCTGAGGCTGTCAATCAGCTTGAGCTCCTTCCCTGTTACCTTTTTTCTTTTGGTGTCAGGAAAACGTGTCAAAATGATTCATGCTGATAAGCAGATTAACAAAGCAGCAGACATAAATTACACTCCTTACTCTTACACACACTATAGAAGGATTGCGGTGTTCATATTTTATGTCTGAGGTTTACAACCACTTTATCCAAGTTTTAAAAAAATTATTTGGTATGAAGGCAAACATTCCTAAATAGATCCTAATAAATATATCACCTCAAGAACAAAACTATAATATATTGCATCTTACAGTCCTTATACATGGTGGCTGTATTCGATTTATTTTTAAAATTTTATTTATTTCAGGTACTTCTATAGCGCCGTAAATTTACGCAGCATTTTACACATATATATTGTACATTCACATCAGTCCCTGACCTCAAGGAGCTTATAATCTAAGGTCCCTAACTCACATTCATACATACACATACTAGGGCCAATTTAGACAGGAGCCAATTAACCTACCAGCATGTCTTTGGAGAGTGGGAGAAAACTAGTGTACCCAGAGGAAACCCACACAGGCACAGGAAGAACAGGCAAACTCCAGCCAGGTAGCGCTGTGGTTGGGATTCGAACCAACAACCTCAGTGCTTTCAAGCAAAGAACAATTTCAACAAAGACAGAAAATACCTGTCAGAAATGCAGTGATCTTATCACTTACTGTGGACTGCCTCGAATAATATATACCTTCCTAGCTATCTTCTGTAAACTATATTTTGCTCTGCTCTCCCATGTAATGGAGATGGAGATAAGGACATGTTTCTATTTAATATTACGACAGCAGTCCAGGGTAAGAACCATAGAGTTTGGGGGTGCTGTAGCCACCCAGGAACATGAAGTGTGTTATTCACAGGATGGCCAGGTGAAAATAAAGCAAAAGAAGACCAATGCAGCCACCACAGCAAATATTGGTAAGCTGACATATAGTATTTTTTTGGGTTTGGGGTTTAGATATCTATTAAGCTGAAAAAACACAACCTCAACTAAACATATCAACGTAGCTCCAAAATACATTACTATTGAGTAAAGAAATGTGAGCTGACTGAAGCAATTGAAAGGCTGCAGATTTCTAAAGGTGAGAAATTCCCTAACAGACAGCCAAGTCTAAATTTAACAGGCCAGGAAGGATAACACTCCAACACTTACATAAATTACAAAAACACTGAAGCACACAGTAAGTGCTAAAAATAACATTGTGAGGTGTGTGGCATAAGTAGCGCAGCAGTGTAATGGGAACCGTTTTTTACACTCTTTGCACATTTATTTAAGCTCTAGGTCAGAAGAGAAAGTATGGAAAAAAAAGTAAAACTGCACGACATTGGGTATTATTAGTTGTGGTCATACCCATAAACACAGCGACATCAACTATGCATGCAAGAACTAAAAATATAATTTCATTCTATGCAAAGGGAAGAAAATCCTAACTTGCTAGAGGAGACATGAGAATATACCATTAGCCCATTTTCACATCGCATCAGAAAACCAGATAACGTGTCGCCTGTCTGTCCTCCAACTGTTCCATCAGCTCTTCTTGTGTTTATTTATATAAAAAATTGGATTTAGATCTACTGTCTGAGGTATTTTATTTTCATCTAGAGGAAATGTTTTGTCTACTGCATGTGACTACTGTACCTTATTACCCACTGACAAAATCCTCAGAAATGGAAAGTGATGGTATGTAAGTGTCATAGCAAACATCCAGGGCATGTGTCCTGCATCTCCTGCCCGATGCCCTGGGTGCTGACGTCATGACCACTCACCACTGCAACCGCCCTGCTGTCTGCCAGGGCAATAGATTTCAGAGTCGACATAAGCTTCCCCTAGGTTCCTCCTTGGGTTTGACAAGTCACATGACATGAGTGGAGGGGTAGTTTTCCCTTGCCAACTGACAAAATCCTCAGAAATGGAAAGTGATGGTATGTAAGTGTCATAGCAAACATCCAGGGCATGTGTTCTGCATCTCCTGCTCGATGCCCTGGGTGCTGACGTCATGACCACCCCCACCACTGCAACCACCCTGCTGTCTACCAGGGCAATAGATTTCAGAGCTGACATAAGCTTCCCCTAGGTTCCTCCTTGGGTTTGACAAGTCATATGACATGAGTGGAGGGGTAGCTTTCCCTTGCTTGTTAAAGGGACGGGGAGTTGTTCTAGGGCAATATTGATCTGGGAGGAATTTGTGCTTGGAGAGAGAATTGAATAAAGATTTCTACTGAGAAGAGAGATTTGGGGGTGTTGAGAGGAGATGTATGCTGAGGAGGATTTAACCAGAAGGGATAAGTTTTGAACTGGGAGGGGGAAACTTTGCATTTTTGTGCTTGGGGGGAGGGTTAAATATGCAGGTTAGTGTTTTTTTTTTTTTTGAGGGGGGGGGGCAGGTGTTGCTTTAAGGAGAAGGAGGGGGGGAGTTTTTTGTGGGGAATTTTTGCACTTTCCTGACCCCTATAATCTATACGTTAGGTATTCCTTGACTCCTGAATTATATGAATTACACATCCTTGCACTCTCTAACATTACCAATAAATGTGGATACCTTGTAGTGTCTGCAAGAATTTGTGTTTATCTTCAGATTAGTGCCTTTGTGCCTGGCCAGAACCCTAGGTCCCGGCTGTATTTATTGGCCTTAATATGCTTGGCACAGGGATTAAAGCCCTCTCCTATATTAAAATTCTTGACTTAAGATCTATCTTTCGTCATTTACCAGAACCTCTATTGGCCATTGAAGTTCTGGAATTTGACAGCTGAATGACACAGGGATAAGTCTTAGCTGAAGGAGGGAACAGGACTTAATTTCATCTTGGAAAATAGTCAGAATGGGCCTTAGATCCAGGGTCTTCATTGACGCACAAGAAATTATTTGAAAGGAGGTTGCTAGTAATTAAATTTTGGTGGCATTGAAGAAAAACTATAAAGGTTAGCACTCAAAATATGTTCCAAATGTTCTATATATAGATATACAGAAAAAATCCCTCCGGTCCAAAGCGCGGTGACGTACAACGGCACTATAAAGGGGAAGTTCCATTCCAATGGCGCCACCCTTTGGGCTGCTTTTGCTGATCTCGTGTTAGTAAAAGTTTGGTGAGAGACGATTCGCGCTTTTCAGCCTCGTGCTTTTCAGTCCGTTACAGCGTGATGAATGTGCTATCTCCATTATGAATGCTAGTTTTACCAGAACGAGTGTTCCCGTCTCATACTTATTCTAAGCATGCGCGTTTTTTTTGCCCTCAAAAAAGCATACACACGACCGGTTTTCACGACGGGAAAAAAGAGAGCTGGTTCTCTTTTTTTTCCGGCAGTTTTCCTGTCAGGAAAACTGGTCGTGTGTACAGGGCTTGAGTCTTTTTCTAACAAAAGAAATTGATCTTTGCACTGCCAATTTGGATGCAACAATAAAATTCTAAATTGTCGATAAATTACAAAACTCATCACAGGGCAAAAATGGGTTACACTGTGTGTCTCAGGTTCGATGGGAACCAGACGCAGCTGAAAATTCTGATTAGAGTGGTATTTGGCCTTTGAGGCCGGGTTCACACTGGTGCGACAAACGCTCCGACATTGGGAGCTCATGACGCATGATGTGTGAAAATCAATGTTTCCCTATGGAAGCCGTCTTAACTGGTCCTACACAAGTCGGTCCGTCTTTGAAAATGCTCCCTGTACTACTTTGGTCCGACTTTGATCCTACTTCAGCCCATTGAATATCACTGAAGTCGGATCAAAGTCGGAACGCCGTCTTGCATGCTCCGACTTTGGCATGCGACTTGTGCTCTGCTGATCTTAAGGGGGAACGCCACGCCAAATTTTAAATAAAAAACCGGCATGGGTTCCCCCTCCAAGAGCATACCAGGCCCTTCGGTCTGGTATGGAATTTAAGAGGAACCCCCTACGCCGAAAAACCGGCGTGGTGGCCCCCCAAAATCCATACCAGACCCTTATCCGAGCACGCAGCTTGGCCGTTCAGTAAAGGGGGTGGGGACGAGCGAGCGCCCCCTCCCTCCTGAACCGTACCAGGCTGCATGCCCTCAACATGGGGGGTGGGTGCTTTGGGGCGACCTGCGGCCCCCACACCCCAAAGCAACTTGTCCCCATGTTGATGAGGACAAGGGCCTCTTCCCGACAACCCTGGCCGTTGGTTGTCGGGGTCTGCAGGCAGGGGGCCAGGGTTGGATCCCTGTTCATTGAAAGTCGGACATATGTCGGCTTCAAGTCGCAGGGCAAAGTCAGATCCAAAAGTAGGACAAGTGTCGTGTCGCACTAGTGTGAACCCAGCCTGAGGCCTCATGTACACTGCTGCTGGTAAACGGACGTTTAGGAGCAGTTGGGCATTTTTTTAAACTGTTTCTGAACTCGCCTCTATGTTATCTTATCAGTACATGTACACAGGGTCGTTTATAGTCGTTTCTAGGCAATTGAGTTTAGAGGCTTTTTTTGGAAAGCAAAAAAATGAGTTCAGATGCTGAGGCATTTCAAGCGCTAAACGCTGTAACTCGCATTTAGCCGCGTTTCATTTACAGGCGTTTTTTATTTTTGGCTATTTTGAAAAAAAAAATTACAGATACATTTTTTTTTAAATGTTTATAAAACGCAAACGTGGCAAAACGCCGCTAAACGTGGCATCCGTTAACAAGTCCTATTTTTCTTCTGTTTAAAAAACGGAAGAGGACCTAAATGGATGTCAATGGACAAATGGTCCATTTTGTTGCATCTGTTAGGAGCTGGCACCCTAACATGACATCATTACCGGTTCCACACTTTGGAACATGCGCTGACTCCCATGAGTGGCGTTGCAGCGAGGACACACTATACAAGTAAAGCGCTGCGCAAACTGTTGGCGCTATATAAATCCTGTATAATAATAATTGTATTGGTGCTGAGAACTGGGCACCTTAAAATGTGAGTGTTAAATTTTATATTTTGTGGATAACCTTATCCTTTTAAATAAATACTACACTATGAGAATCTTAATTTTTCTGGTGTGCATTGCCTATCCCATTGAGAGCTACAAACAGCATTCCTGGAGATGGAGTAGAGTGGTGGATGCAGTACTATCTGGAGAGCATATCTAATCTTTTCGATTAAGCGCTTTTGACCTTACCGTTAATTAGGTCATTATATTGTGGTGAGTGCATTGGAGTGGCACATGTGGTGGAAAACACTGTCAGATAAGAAGTGAAGGAATATCCATTTGTGTTAAGAACACTTTTTTACACACTGGTGAAAGGGAATCTGAGCCGAGCCACAGCTCCCTGTGTCCATTCAGACATGGAGCCGTGGCCTGGCCCGCCCCCATTCTCTCCTCATTGGCTGACTGACAGCAGCAGGAGCCAATGGTGCCACGCTGCTGTCTCAGCCAATGGGGGGGGGGGGTGGGGGCGAGTCCTGGGCAGATGAAACACTCCTGCAACATCGCTGGATCTAGATGGAGCTCAAATAAGTATTAGGGGGGCTGTTGCACACAGAAGGCTTTTTATCTTAATGCATAGAGTGCATAAAGATAAAAAAACCTTTCTGCCTTTACAATCCCTTTAAGCTATTTTGGTGGTAAAATTAGGAAGTTGCTTTTTGATATACATTTATATATATATATATATATATATATATATATATATATATATATATACACACTGTATTTTTTTTTTTTAAGGTTTACGTGGAATTTTCTTCAGGGTGATAGTGCCAAACCTTATTTGTATTGTTGTAAATACTAATAACTATGCAGTGTGGGTCTCTATTATGTGCTGTATCCAATCCAATACTGGCAAAATATACCCTTGGTTTGGGGGAGGGGATGTCTTCAGCTTTCAATAGCTGAAATGCAGTTGGTGATAGATCAGAGATGTCCAAATCAATGGCGAGTACACAAGATGAGAAAATCAGACGAAAAATACAGCTTTCTAAACGATTGTAGGATAATCTGATCGCTAGTACACAGCTTTCAAGAGCCGATCATGACAATCCATCCGAAATTATCTGGAGAGGCAAACATGAAAATTTTTCTCGTACGATACCAGAACAAACAATTTTTATTTTGTTTTGTCTGAAAATAATTGGAAGACCAAGACCACGCATGCTTAGGAATGAAAGAATACATTACAATAGATTACATCACTTCTGAAATGGTATTCTGTTGTACAAGAATTTCCGTAATTTTAGTAACCTATTGGTTTTCGATATAAGACTAGCATGCAAAAAAAAAGGATGATCATTTGTCTGATATTCTCATTGTGTGTATGAGGCTTAACCCACAGTTATTTTAATGTTTATTTAAACTTTTACCTCCAGCCTGGCTCATTCAAGTAAACAAAAAAGGCGTTATAGGGGCAAAGAGGGCTTTCAAGAAGCTTCAGAGTTTAAGTAAACAAAAACAAGAGTCCTTAACAGGTGACCAAGAACCATTAAAACATAATGGTTTTTGCCAGCGTAACCAATTAACAAAAGTTACATAACAAAGTGGTTGCATATTTCCGAAGGCACAGAAAACAAGCTCTGGTATTTTCCATGGTGCCAGATTCAGATGGAGCATGTTCTAGGTCAGCAGGAGGCTCATTAGGAATTGACAGTTCGAGCTACCAAAGCACTTTTTGTAAGTGGCACATGAATAATTTCCTGTGTGAAAGCCCTCCTGTTAGAGATGCATTCCTCAGGGTATATTTCTTATAAGAGGATGTTACTCTTCCCCAGGAAGAGAGGAAGGAACCAGTTGTTGCTGAATGTGTGGGATGATAGCTGTCGGGCATTTTTTGCATGCCTCAGTATCAGCTGTGTGAGAGTGATGGCTTGAGCTCAAGTTCCCAGCCCAGTGAGGAAAATCAAATGATGGCTGTAAAGACAGGGTCACGGTTTACAAGTACAGTGATCTCAGGAAGCTCAGAGACCGAAATAACACCTGGAACGTCTAAACCTCCAACTGCCAGGAAATTGCTCATTTAATCTCAGACCAGCACAAAGAAATAAATCATGTTGACATAAAACATTACTTAAGCCTTTTACTGACATCTATGCTTTGTTGCCTTGCTACCAGTGCTCAATAAGAAAATAACATCTATATAATGTGGGTTGTGCAAGGTGTAGGAAAGCTACACACCCTGCTTGTGACCTGCCAACATGATCCTTGAGAAGCTTCTAAAACAATTGACATCTGCAGGCTTCGAAAAGCAAAACAGTTAAAATCCTGGTGTGTTTTATAAACGTTAGCAAGCTGGGATTTTTTTTTTCTTCCAGATTTGTAAAATTTTTAGACCTCTTCAAAGCCAGAGGATTTAGGGGCCTTCAAGACATGGTTTTGTGTATTCTGTTGGGGCTTTCCTTCTGCCGCGTACACAAGACCATTTTTAATGTCATTGAAAAAAACTGCGTTTTTCTCGACGTGATTCTTCTCAAGCCTGCCTTGCCTACACACTATCATGGAAAAAAAATGCTTGAGTAAAGCGCGGTGACGTACAACACGTACGAAGGCACTATAAAGGGGAAGTTCCATGTGGATGGCGCCACCCTTTGGGCTGCTTTTTGCAGATCCTCGTGTTAGTAAAGTTTGTTGAGAGATGATTCGTGCTTTTCAGCCTCGTGCTTTTCAGTCCGTTACAGCGTGACGAATGTGCTATCTCCATTACGAACGTTAGTTTTACCAGAACGAGCGCTCCCGTCTCATACTTTGTTTATAAATCTTTTTATTTAATTTCTTAAACAAACAAAACATAACATGACAACACATCATACACATTAAATCTAAAATATATTAGTAAAATAACACGATCCCATCACCTTGCATAGCAAAAAACAAGAAATAAAGAAATGATTATCACTATTATTTCCAATCATTTCTAAACACAAATATCCCATATAGGGAACATCCCTTCTATGAGTTGTTACCTCCCTCTATGTTAGATGCCGTATATGGCTTATCCAGCCACTTTGCCCAAACCTCATCATACTTACTAGGGCGACCCCTATTCCTATAGGTATCTCTGTACAATGGAAGATTATTATTAATCAATTGTTTCCAATATATAAACGGAGGAGGATGAGGTTTCTTCCAATATAATGCAATAGATTTTCTTGCGTAGAATAATGTTGTATTAATAAATATTCGTTCGGTCTCTATAGGGGTAATATCCTCTACTAAGCCCAGCAAACAGACTGACATTGAAAACGGTAATTGAGCAGAGGTAATAGAGTTTAATAGATCCACTACCTCCATCCAAAATGTAACTATATATGGACAGGTCCAGAAGATGTGTGTGAAATCCCCTCGAGCTGCTCCGCACCTCCAGCACTTAGAGGAACAAGCAGGATTTATCTTTTGAAGTCTATATGGCGTGATATATGCTCTGTGTATGAGTTTAAATTGGATAACACGATCCCTTAAGGAGACCAGAGATCTCAAAGTGAAATCCCACACACAGCTCCAGTCCTCCATACTCAAATCTGGTATATCTCGAATCCACCTAGCTCGAAGACTCTCTAATGGCAGGATAGAAATTAAAGTAAGATGAGAATAGAGTCTCGAGGTAGGCTTATCCAGACACTCAGACCTAAGTACTAACTCCAAGGTAGATTGTATCATCGTTAAACTATTCTGTGGAAACTCTGCATGAAAAGTATGTGAAAGCTGGTAGTATCTAAATAGATAAGAGCTAGGAAGATTAAACATTGAGGTTAGTGTAGAGAAGGTGGATAACCTCTGATCAGTAACCACTTGGACAAGTAATTTAATATTGTATTTGGTCCATGCAATAGGCTCTGGTGTTTTAAGGAATTGAGGAAGGGTAGGGTTTAGCCATACTTGATTCTGAGCATGCGCATTTTTTTTCACGTCGTTAAAGCCTACACACGGCCGATTTTCATGATGAGAAAAACGACGATGTGAAAAACGACGAGAAAAATTAGAGCATGTTCCAATTCTTTCATGGCCATTTTTCACGTCATGAAAAATGCTCTGAAGCCCACACACGATCATTTTTAATGACCATTTTAAAAAATGACATTTTTCTCGTCATTAAAAACGGTCGTGTGTACGCGGCATTAGGTGGCATGTTTAATCACTGGTTTATTAGAGTGGGTATTAAAGCTATATAAAAACTATAAACAGGCAAAATTATTATTAAAAATGCACACCTTTCCCAGAATTAACTGGAAACCTGAAATCAAAGATCAGTATTCCCCGTTCCCTCTATTTCATGCCCTATTTATGTAGCTAAATGTATCCTAGGTAAAGTGACAAAGTAAGGAAGCATTTAATTGCCTTCTTTAGTACTCCCGTGTGGGGAAAGTCAGACTCTGTGGGTAAAGAAACTCATTTGCAGAATCCCCAAATGTAAGGAATGAAGGAAAAAACTTTAGACTACCACACATTGCTGGGAACATCTGATTTGGATGGACTGACACATCTTTAAGGCCCCTTTCACACAGGTGGACCGATCGGGTCCTCCGGTCAGTTTTTTTTAAACGGACCCAGTTGGTCCATCTATTGCCCTCTATGGAGCGACATCAAATCCTGTCCACTAAAAACAGATGTATGGGAGGATCCGTTCCCCATCTGTCTGGCGGATTGGATGACAGTCGGATGTAACTAGACCGTCCAAAAAGAAAAGCGGGCTGTGTCTGTGTCCTCTCTGCATAAGCGGAGCGGACACGGATCTGTCACCCACCTGCTCAGTGGGGATCAGCGGAGAGATCCCCCGCTGAGCAGGTGGATCTGCTGGTGGAGAGTGCAGTGTGAAAGGTTCCTAAAGGGTATCTTCCAGCTTCTAAGTCCTTAAACTAGATGGATACACTAGTTTTCTTTTCCAGCTTCTTAAACCCCTTGCTAACATCTGGCGTTTTGGGATCTGGGGCAGAATCACTGCGATTCTCCCCGCCAAAATGCACCACGTGTATTCAAATGTCATTAATTTTTAATGGCACTTAAATGCAGTGTGGTTCTGAGGCGATTCTTATGTCAATTGTGCTGCAAACCACGTCGCTTGAAGCCCAAAAATTAACAGGAGCTTCTTTTGGGCGACAGGGGTTGCCACTATTTCTCGCACGACAATCACAGTAAAACCAAATGGCGGTTAAGTACCATTGAAAATGAATGGCACCTGAACACACATGGTGAGTTTTGCCCCTATTGCAGTGTGATTTGGGATCCAAATTACCAGATGTGAATGGGCCTTACTTTCACCAGGTAATCCTGCCAGTAACACACTTCCTGTCCCTGCATGGGTATGTTCATACCTCCAGTGTCTCTATGAAAGGAGGCAAGGTAGCCACCCAGGCTTGACTTCTGTTTGCCCTTTGTTCATCTCCATTACAAGAGGGCTAAGGGAATTAGTAGTTTATACAAAGATACCACTGTTTTGGCTTCCAGTTCAGGCCACCGGAAGTGACAAGGGCATTTCTGGCAACATCAACAGGTATGTTCTTAGTCGAAACATTAAGCTAATGCGGCCCCCAAATCTAAGGACTGGAAAGCTGCAACAATAACACATTGTACTTTGGTTTAGTTCAATCAGAACTTAACTGTATCTGGGCACCACAAACCAAAAATGCTATTTAATTATTATTATTTTTTTTATTCTATTCAAAGCAAACTCTCATCCATGTCTATTTTGTCGCTAAATCACTTGACCATTTTGAGTAAGGGCAGATGATTCCTGTGAATCAATGAACTACAACTACCTGCCTTTGTGGCTGATGAGAGCTCTAGATAGTTTAATGAGCTTCCGGTCATTCAGTAACTGCTTGCCTGTATGGGAGGTACGGTTAGACAGCTACACTGACAGTCTGCAGGAGCCTAGTATTACACCCATGATCTGCTGATCATGGGTACAATCCTTTATGGGCTCCTAAAAAAAGAATAAATTCCCTTTTTTTTTAACCTGCAAAAAAATGTGCATTTATAATTTTATTGTAAAAAGGTGAATTTATCCTTTAAGCCTTAATGGATGTTACACATATTCTATTTTAGTGTTTGCACAAACAACAGCAGGCAAAATTATGCATTAAAGCTACATTTCAGGTTTTGCAGCATTCTCCATGCTTAGAAAGTTGTTCTTGAGGAAAATAGGACGGTAAATGTATAAACTATGCCAACAACTTCCAAGAACATAAAAAAAAACATACCATTCAGTAATTTTACAAGTCTGCTTGTATAAATTCCTAAAGTGTCACAATATGCGGTACCGTGCAAAAGTTTTATGCAGGTGTGAAGAAATGCTGTAAAGTAAGAATGCTTTCAAAAATATATATTTTAATTGTTTATTTTTATCATTTTACAAAATGCAAAGTGAACAAACAGAAGAAAAGTGTAAATTAAATCAATATATCGTGTGACTACCCTTTGGCTTCAAACCATTAATTATTACACTTGCACACTTTGTACGCTCGCACATCAAATTTTGTAGGATTAGAGTCAGGTGTATGATTAATGAAAAAAAAAAACACTGCGCTAATAAATTACCTCATAAAAAAAAAAGTTTAAGCAGCAAACCTCCTGTTAAACATATACACAGTACACAAACTTAAAAAATATATAGGATCACGCTAATCAAACAAATGTAATAAATTCTGATTAAAAATAATAAACCGTCCACAAGTGTTGTGATATTATGTTATAAACTCCTGGTGTTGATCTCCACCATCTTGTAGCGATCTTAAACATCAGTGCCTCCACCAACAGCTCACTTACCAGCTCCTGTGCACCCCTCATTACAAGGGGTCGTTTGAACTTGTGGCTTTAGTCCAGCCAAGGCCTTTCTCCAGATCTGGTTACTCTCCTACACAGGATCACCCCTTGGCACTGTGTTACATGTGAGGATTTCTCCAAAAAAACAGAATGCTCCACATGGTGTAAAATTCTATACAAATGTATTTGAATATAAAATATTGCACTTACAGCATCAGCCGATTACATGCGCAGGCTAGCCTACGCACTTAACATAAGGCGCATGTAATTTTGGAAGAAATCCTCACATGCAACACGGTGCCAAGCGGTGATCCTGTGTAGGAGAATAACCAGATCTGGAGAAAGGCCTTGGCTGGGCTAAAGCCACAAGTTCAAACTACCCCTTGTAACGAGGGGTCCACAGGAGCTGGTAAGCAAGTTTTTCAGCTGTTGGTGGAGGCACTGATGTTTAAGATCACTACAAGGTGGTGTATGGTGGAGATTGACACCAGGAGTTTATAACATAATATCACAACACTTGTGGATGGTTTATTATTTTTAATCAGAATTAATTAAATTTGTTTGATTAGGTGTAGGATTAACCAATTATACCAAGCAGGTGCTGATTGATCATCAATTTCATATGTAGGTTAAAACACAACTGAAACAGAAACAGCTGTGTAGGAGGCTTAAAACTGGGTGAGGCACAGCCAAACTCTGCTACTATGGTGAGGTTGTGGAAGTCAGTTTCATGTCACAGGTCATACACCATGACAAGACTGAGCAAAGCAACAAGACACAAGATAGTTTTACTGCATCAGAAAGGTCTCTCCCAGGCAAAGATTTTAGTGTAGACTGGGGTTTCAAGATGTGCTGTTCAAGCTCTTTTGAAGAAGCACAAAGGAAATAGTGGTCGGCCAAGTAAACTTAATGCAGTAGATGAAAAGAACATCATGCTTATTTCCCGTCATCATCAGATGTCTCAGAGTGCCATCAGTACAAAACTGATGGAAACCAGTGGGGTCCCAGGTACACCCATCTACTGTCCGGAGAAGTCTGGCCAGAAGTGGAGTTCATGGAAGAATTGTGGCCAAAAAGCCATACCTCTAACGTAGAAACAAAGCTAAATGACTCGACTATGCACAATGAAAACAAATGTACTAGGGTGCAGAAAAAGGGCAGTAGGTGCTCTGGACTGAGAAGTCAAAATTTTAAATACTTGGCTGTAGCAGAAGACAGTTTGTTTACTGACAGGGCTGGATTTGGGGCAGCGTTTCTGCAAATGGTATTGGAGATTTGGTCAGGATCAACGGTGTCCTCAATGCTGAGAAATAGAAGCAGATACCGAAAGGGAGGCATGTAATTGGCCCTATATATATTCTGCAGTAGGACAACCACCCCAAGCATACAGCCAATGCCATTAAGGCTCCTTTCACATGCGGCGGACTTCGTTTTGATTAGCAGGGGATCTGTCCCCCTACACTAATGCTTTGCATGCTGCACTTAAAGAGGAACTATTAGTGCTATGGTAGGGAAGTAAAATGCAGTTTTTACGGTTAGTGCTGACTGCAGCTTCACCCTAGACAGAAGCCCAAGTAGGTGTTCCTATTAGAGAGATAGAAGCAGCAGCAAAGCCACAGCCCCTCTAAAATGTTGAGCTTGCACCCCCCCCCCCAGCTCCCTCTGCTATGCATTCCGGTGCCTCCTCTGTATTAAAACGAAATACCTAATCTCCCACAGCCGCCAGCTAGTTCAGGTGAGATTATTACTGTAGTGTAGCAAGCTGGTGGCTTGTGTTGTATGAAAAACAGTGGCTGGGAGCAGCACTGGCCATTCACGAAAGTTAACAGTAATACGCTGGCAGCTACTACTCTCTAGCCGCTGATGCGCCCCAGTTGCTGTCATTCACACAACACAAGCCACTACTGTAGTGATTTCCTCAGAACCAGTTAGCGGTTGCGGCAGGCTTTGGGCTTGCAGCACAGCTGAAGAATAGAGAAGAGGCTGTGGGCAGAGTCAAAAGGTTTAGGGGCTAAGTCTTATTTGTACAAATGAATTAGAGGCACAGAAAAACATGGCAAGGATGGTTGCAGATGTTTTGGCTGTGTGGGCTCTGTGTCTGGACCGTCCCCCCCCCCCCCCCCCCTGTGCAGTCAATCAGAAGCCTGCCTCCTTTGCCTAGCGTTGTCAGAAAGTGGTGGACGGTGGGAGGGGCTAGGTATCAAACTATGTGGTTTAGGAAAAACAGTGCATTATGCTCCTTGTGACAAGGGACATTTTTCATAATGCATTTTATTTGTGGCCGATATTTTTTCTCAAAAGTTATTAAAAGCTCATTTTGTTTGTACAGTCAAATCAAATTGTAAAATCATATAGTAATTTCCACATTGTATGTCCATTATTTCTAGCCCTCTCCTATTAATCTAAAAACTTGCTTTGTGAAGATTCACACATTTACTTCCTTGAATTCTGTGACATGTATTCACTATGTCCTGTTGATAGGCACTGCTGTGTCACAGTATTCACAGAGCCTGCCTTCCAAACTACAGAGGTGCCAAGAGGAGGAGTTCCAGAGGCGGAGTCAGTACAGGAATTACTGCCTGTAGGCAAGGTACCATGGGATATGTAGTCATTAGAATTTTAAAGGATAAGTTCATCTTTACCAAAAAATTATAATAAATTGCACATTTTTTTTTGTTAAGAGCCTGTTAAGCATTGCACCCACAATCAGCAGATTGTGGGTGTAATGCCACAGTCCTGCAGACTGTCTGTGTATCTGTCTGCTTATACCCCCAACACAGGCAGTCAGTTACACTCTAACAGGAAGAATCAATGGACTACCAGAGCACTCAACAGGACCCTGGTAGTTCATGGCGAACTACAAGCCGACAGCCGCAAAGGCTGTCGGAACTTGTAGTTTTCACATTCACAGAACACTGAGCGGAGGCTTGGGCGTCTAACATGTTACAAAAGGTATACTTATCCTTTAAACTAAACAGCAAAGAAGCTGCAAAGCATGCAGGGAATCCAAGATGCTGTGGAAAAAGATAGCCAGCAGACAGGTACCACAAGTTATGTTGTTTTGTCAAAATAACTATTGTTTGTATTTCTGTTACAGTGCTGATGCTATAAAATGAAAAAGTGTACGCTCTGACCATAGAAATATTTCTCCTCTGAGCTTCCTTCTTAAACTCACTTATGGCCGTGCTGCCAGAGTTCCATTATATTGGTTCCCCCTGTGTCTGCCAGGACCTATGGAGTCCTACAGGAGTTTACTCTATGACCATGCTCCTGTTTGGAACTACTTGCATGCAACCATTCACAGCGTGCCACACAAGGGCAGCACAAGAGGGGCACAGAGCCAAGCCACACCTCTTCTCAGCAGTGACTGACAGCTCGGGAGCTCTGTGTGGCGCTGTGACTGGCTAAACCTAACATTGAAATTCCAAACAGAAGCGTGCTCTTAAAGGAGACTGCTGCATAACAGGGGCATCAACTTAACGGGAGAGGAGAAAAAAAAAAAAAAACACAAGTGCATGCAAGTTTCATAACTAGAATGACATTTAGCAACAAAAATTTATTTAATAGCACTTTAACTTCAACACTTTTCAAGTCACTGATGCATGCAACACATGAAGTTAGAATGAATAAATTAGTATGATGTGCATATTTCAGTCAGAAGCTACTGAAGCCATTGGATCAGCATGACAGCCAGGTATCTAGCAATTAAAAGAAGAGGGGTCAGCAAAGCCTGTGCATGTTTCTTTCAGCAAAAGTTTCCTTTGAGAGACAAAATGGCTGCACTGAGTCACTGAGGGCTACCTCTAGTGACCTGTCTACAAAATGCTATATTTCATATAGTAGGAAAAAGTGATTTTTTTATAAATAGAAAACATAAAAAATATATATATATATATATATATATATATATATATATATATATATATAAATAAATAAATAAAAAGTAAAAACTTGGCACTGTGAGTATAACGCAAAATACCCACTGAAAATGCAATATCCTGTTCTTTTAGCACTAGATGCGTCATGAAATTAAAAAAAATACATATTTATAGCTACAGAACATTACTGTAGGATGATGATGTGAAAATACCATATATATTGATCTTTTATATATAAAAAGCATAAACAAACAATGATAGACATGTGTTCAATGTTATATTCTTTTCATGTGTAGCACCCTCTAGTATGCTAGATTAGTATGTAAATAGTTTTTTTTTAGTGTAGGCAAAATAAGGCTTGGCTGGCAGCCAAGCCTGTGTTTTGAATCTGGGTCAGGGTGAGTGATCCAGGGAGGCTGGATGACCGACTCATCAGGCAGCACCTCTGGTACCTCCCCCTACTTGTGGAACCTTGGAGAAGCTTCCAGAAGAATGGGAGGGAGGTTAGGAGGAGCTTCCTGGAGTATTGATGAGGGCCCCAACCAGTCCCCGGCCAAATGGGCTGGCAGGGTGAGGGCACCTCCTAAATACTCGGGGTCAGGCCAGCAGGGGCAGTGTGAAGTTTGGGTGGAAGCTGGACATGGAGTGCTGAGGAGGCTGTCAGAGGCCCTTGAGGGTAGCCCCTAGCTTTTGGGGGTGAGGAGGGACGGGGGACCCGCTGGAGGGATCCTCTTAAAAGACATGGAGGAGTCCTGTCCAGAGGCACGAAAGCAAGAGTGAAGACAGCAGGAGCCGACAAGGACATCCAGGCGACCTCCAGGGAGAAGGACAGCCAGGTGGCTGGTGAGTGTGGCAGTCTGGAGGACTGTGGGGAGAAGTTAGCCTGGAGGGCTACTGAAAGGGTCAGCAAGCAAGTGATGTGCTGGAGGAAGAGGAGTGTACATAGAGAGAGTGTATATATTCGAAGTGTCCCCAAAGAGACTTTTGTTCCAGTCAAGTGGGCATCCAAGAATAATCCCATACCCATCCATGTTCAATACCTCTAATAAACAGACAAAACAAAAGTTACTGGACTGTTTTCTTGACCCAAGTGTGCCTGTGAAGGTTCGTGTGCCTGGCTATGCAGGGTGGGAGATACCTATTCACCAGCGGCTCCCACATGGGGTGCACTGCATTTGCATTCCCATTAGACTTCAAGAACTAAATGTATGTATCACTTGTGTAACACCTACTAAAGGTTACATAAGAAAATAGTGACACAGTGTTAAAGCTTATCTGCAATCTAAAATTTGTAAACGGATGTCTAGAAGAATTTAATTAAGACTAACTCCCTTCTGCAGAGAATGACTCACTTGTGGGTGTTCCTGTAATATAAACAGCTTAGGAAAATAATCCTAATATAGCCACCTCAATCCACGGGACAGAGATGATTTATGTTGCCGCAGAAATTATTTCTGTGTGGTTTGTACATTACGATGGCCATACACTGTTATTAAGATGGGAAGATTGCTTAACTGCCTGTTCTTGTTAGGACATGGTGGTCCGCTGCGATTTTCTCTGCAATCCAGGCCAGAAATAAAAGTGATACAGGTCCATATGTATTTGGACCCAGACACAATTTTATTTTTTTCAGATATTTACCAAAACATATTCAAGCTATAGTTATATAATGGATATGGGCTGAAAGTGCATGCACTCAGGTTTAATTTGAGGGTACGTACATCCAAATTGGAGGAAGGATTTAGGAATTACAGCTCTTAAAGCGGGATTCCACCCACGATTTTTAGTTATTTTTAAAAGTCAGCAGCTACTAACACTGTAGCTGCTGACTTTTAATAAAGACACTTACCTGTCCTACTCGCCCGCGATGTCGGGCCCGCGACGGCGATCGATCGGTGCTGGCAGGTCCCGGCTCCATCATCCTGACTAAGGGAAACAGGCAGTGAAGCCTTACGGCTTCACTGCCCGTTTCCTACTGCGCATGCGCAACTCGTACGGCGCTTTGTGAATGGGCGGCTGCCTTCTGGGATACACACAGTTCCCAGAAGGCAGTGCGCCCCATTCACAAGAAGAGGAAGCGGAAGGATATACACCGAGGCAAAGGAAGAGGCAGATTAGGGGACTTCCGCATAGCAACGGGCATTTCGGGTGAGTATAATTTTTTTTTTCTATTAATTTTTTTCTATTTTTTATAGGAATTTTAGTGTTAAAAAAAATTCTGGGTGGACCTCCGCTTTAAGAATAGCCATCCCCCCTTTTTTCAAGGGACCAAAAGTAAATGGACAATTGAATCAAAATCTGTTTCATGGCCAGGTGAGGGCTATTCGTTCGTTTTTTCTTCACCAATTAACCACTTCAGCCCCGGAAGGATTTGCCCCCTTAATGACCAGGCCATTTTTTGGGCGATGCTGTACCCAAACAAAATTGATGTCCTTTCCCCCACAAATAGAGATTTTTTTGGTGGTATTTGCACACTTCTGCGGCATTTATTTTTTGCGCTATAAACAAAAAAAGAGAAAAAAAAAAGCAATATTTTTTACTTTTTGCTATAATAAATATCCCCCCCCCCCCAAAAAAAAAAATCAAAATTTCTTCCTTAGTTTTTTATTATTATTGAAGTTTTTCAACACATACAACAAACACAGCTTAAGCACCTACAGTACAGAAAAAGAGCATGTACAGAAAATAATATACTTTGCAATGTGAACCCAGTGATACAGTGCATAGCAATGGAAGGGTACAACAATACCTGTCATGGAAACCCTGTCAGGAACAGACGCCCTGGACTTCCTGGTTCCCGCCCCCGCAGGTGACGCCCGAAGGGCTATTTAAACTCCTCACTTGCAGACAGTCCCTGCTGTCTGCTCTACAGCGTTTATCCCAAGTGACCTGATCTGCCTTGTTTACCTGTATCTGATCCGGCTTCCTGTGACCCTCCTGCTATCTGCCTGTACCTGACCATCGGCCTGTTTTCTGACTTCGGTATTGCCTGATCCTTTTGTGCCTCGCTGCCTGCCAGTTTACCCGACCCCGGCTTGTCTGACGATCCTGCCTGACCTTGGCTCTTGTTCACCTGCTGCTGCCTAGTGGTTCCAGTTTACCTGCTGTGCCTCCCGGTCCGGGTCATCTTCTGAGTTCCTGGTTCCTGTCTGCTCATCTGCTGGTTCCTGTCTGCTCATCTGCTGGTTCCTGTTCACCTGCTGCTGCCCAGTGGTTCCAGTCTACCTGCTGTGCCTCCCGGTCCGGGTCATCTGCTGAGTTCCTGGTTCCTGTCTACTCACCTGCTGCAGTTCCTGGTTCCTGTCTGCTCATCTGCTGGTTCCTGTTCATCTGCTGCTGCCCAGTGGTTCCAGTCTACCTGCTGTGCCTCCCGGTCCGGGTCATCTTCTGAGTTCCTGGTTCCTGTCTACTCACCTGCTGTAGTTCCTGGTTCCTGTCCACTCACCTGCTGTAGTTCCTGGTTCCTGCCTCCTCACCTGCTGGTTCCTGATCACCTGCGGTAGTTCTTGATCCTGCCAGGCACTCGTACCCCTTCCACCTCCGTGCTTCCTGTTATACCACCAGGGGCCGCCGGTGGGAGCCGTAAGGGAGGCCTCCCTCTGCTAACCGGGCTCGTCACCGTCAGGTACGTGACAGTAGCAGACAGCCATGTCTGAGCCCGAGCAGGGAGCCTCACCTATGGAGGAACTATGCCGACATCTGGCGGGACTGACCGAGGCCGTTAAGAGCCTCCAGCAAGGCTACACTCACCTGGAAGGACAAGTGCGGGCCCTCACCAACCCCGATGGAGCTCTAGGGGGTCCACGTGCCTCCACTTCTTCCGCCGGGGCAGGAGCTGCGCCCACGGTGGTCATGCTTCCCCCTGAACCCAGGGTCCCTACACCCGAAAGATTCTCCGGGGACCGGAGCAAGTTCAGGGCTTTCCGGAACTCTTGTGAGTTGTACTTTGCCTTACAGCCCCGCACCTTTTCCTTAGAAGCTACCAAGGTGGGCTTTGTAATTTCGCTGCTTTCCGGAGACCCACAGAACTGGGCCCACCGCCTGCTAGAACGCAAAGATGCGTCCTTGGACAGCCTTACACTTTTTTTTTACGCCATTGCCCAATTGTACGAGGACCCTCAGCTCTCGGTCACTGCAGAGAACGCCCTGCGGACCCTTCAGCAGGGACGCAGAGCAGCGGAAGACTATGTAGCTGAATTCAGGCGCTGGAGCGCAGACACCAGCTGGAATGACGCTGCCCTCTGTCACCAGTTTCGAATAGGCCTTTCTGACCCCCTGAAGGACGAACTGGCTAGGGTAGGAATACCAGAAAATTTGAACCTACTGATCGATCTGACAATTCAGATCGACCGACGCCTGAGGGAACGGAGGGTTGAGAGGGCCACGGGCTTCACCCAGCCGACCTGGATGCTTCCCCGGGTCCCCAGTCATCCGCACCCAGCTTCTGCAGCACCCTTGACCCCCTCGTACGATGCTCCTGAACCCATGCAGCTTGGGGTCCTCCGCCCTTCCCTTACTCCGGAGGAACGCCAACGCCGACGCGCGCACAACCTGTGCCTGTACTGCGGGGAGCCCGGTCACTTCGTTAGGAACTGTCCCCTGAAGTTCCGTAAGGGCTTGTCAGTATTCCCTGCTGTGATCAACCCTCAGACTAAATCCTCCTCTCACTTCGCTCTTTCTATCTCCCTGCAGCTCCCAGGAAGGACCCTGCAAGTCGTCGCAATTATTGACTCTGGGGCTTGTAGTTGCTTCATGGACTCAACTTTTGCCCGTACTCAACTTATTCCTCTACTTCCCAAGACCCATGGACTACGGGTTCACCTGGCTGATGGGTCCCTTATCAAGTCGGGGCCCGTGGTCGAAGAGACGGCTCCCCTACCTGTCACTGTCTTCTCCTCTACCGGGGTGCACCGAGAATATCTACGGCTGGATATTATCTCCTCTCCACTGTTCCCCATAATTCTCGGTATGCCCTGGCTACAAGCCCATAATCCTACCATTAACTGGGTCACGGGGGTGATCACGTTTCTTTCCTCCTACTGCCAACGGTCCTGTGGCTCACACAAACCCCCTGGGCCTGCCACCTTAATGTGTACCGACACTGAGGCCGGAATACGTCAGGCCATCCCTGACGCTTACCTGGACTTTCTCGATGTGTTTAGTAAACAGGGGGCAGAGACCCTACCACCCCACCGAGCCTACGACTGCCCCATTGATCTACTTCCCGGAGCAGCTATTCCTTTCGGTAGGATTTTCCCTTTAACGGAGGTGGAACAGGGGGCCCTGAAGGACTACATCGATGAGAACCTTTTAAAGGGGTTCATTCGCCCCTCTACGTCGCCAGCAGGCGCAGGCATTTTCTTTGTAGAAAAGAAGGACCATACCCTCAGGCCATGTGTGGACTACCGTGAACTAAATAAGGTCACCATTAAAAATCGTTATCCTCTTCCTCTGGTACCAGAGTTGTTCCAAAGATTGGGAGCTGCCGTTATTTTTACTAAGCTTGACCTCCGGGGAGCCTATAACCTGGTCCGAATCAAGGAGGGCGATGAGTGGAAAACCGCCTTCCGCTCCCGGTTCGGACATTTCGAATATTTAGTGATGCCCTTCGGGCTGTGCAATGCCCCTGCCACCTTCCAGTATTTAATTAATGATGTTCTTCGGGACTTTTTAGATCTCTTTGTGATTGCTTATTTAGATGACATACTAATCTTCTCTTCCTCCCTTGACTCTCATCGCAGGCATGTCAGAAGTGTGTTAGACCGGCTTCGGCAGCATAAACTATATGCGAAGGCTGAGAAATGCGAGTTTGAGCGGGAGAGCATAGCATTTCTGGGATTAATCATCTCTGGCGAAGGCATCAGGATGGACCCACAGAAGATCACCACAATCTTGGACTGGCCAGCGCCAGTGGATAAGAAGGGAATCCAACGGTTCGTTGGATTCGCCAACTTTTATCGTAAATTCATCCGGGGGTTCTCCGCCATCATTGCACCCATTACTCAGCTAACCAAGCAAGGTACCCGCTTCCACTGGTCCCCTGAGGCCCAAAAGGCCTTTGAGGATCTCAAAGGGCTCTTCACCTCTGCATCCATCTTAAAACACCCAGATTCCTCCCTACCATTTGTACTTGAGGTAGATGCTTCTGAGGTTGCAGTAGGGGCAATATTGTCACAGAGGCAAGGAACCAAGGCTTTGCTTCATCCGGTGGCTTTCTTTTCTCGCAAATTATCTGCGGCAGAAAAGAACTATGACGTGGGAGACCGGGAACTCTTGGCGATTAAGTCCGCCCTGGAAGAATGGAGGTACTTACTTGAAGGTGCTGCTCACCCGATCTTAGTATTCACCGACCATAAGAACTTAGAGTACCTGAAAACTGCAAAAATAGGATTTTTATAACAGCTTACCTGTAAAATCCTTTTCTTGGAGTACATCACGGGACACAGAGCGACATAGTCATTACTAATGGGTTATATAGATACCGTCAGGTGCTGGCACTGGCAACTTCCAAAACCGGAAGTACCCTCCCCTATATAAGCCCCTCCCATCCGGGAGCACCTCAGTTTTGTAGCAAAGCAATAAGTGTCCCTAAAGAGGGGCGGGAGCTCTGTGTCCCGTGATGTACTCCAAGAAAAGGATTTTACAGGTAAGCTGTTATAAAAATCCTATTTTCTTTCTCGTACATCACGGGACACAGAGCGACATAGTCATTACTAATGGGATGTCCTAAAGCAATGCCAAATGAGGGGGGGGATACACCATATATAAGCTGAGCGCTATCAGACATGAGGATCTTTTGCGGCCTGCAACACACTGCGCCCAAAGGCGACATCCTCCTGACTTCTAACGTCCACCTGGTAGGACCTAGTAAACGTGTGTACCGAAGACCATGTTGCGGCCTTACAGATTTGAGCCAGGGAGGCCTGGTGATGCACTGCCCATGAAGTTCCAACTGCTCTCGTGGAGTGCGCTCTAACTTTGAACGGAGGCGGTCTCCTTCTCAAGCCATAAGCTTGCATAATGACCTGTCGAATCCACTTGGCTAAAGTAGATTTTGACGCTGCCTGACCCTTTCTGGGGCCTTCCGGCAGAATAAACAAAGTATCCGTTCTGCGAATCTGAGCAGTGGCTTTTAGATAAGCTTTAACTGCTCTTACTACATCCAAAGAATGCAATAACTTTTCCTCTACCGAAGTAGGTTTGGGGAAAAAAGAAGGAAGAACCACATCTTGGTTCAAATGAAACCTCGATACCACCTTAGGAAGAAAGGCTGGATGAGGGCGTAACACTACTCTATCCTTATGGATAACCAGATACGGCTCCTTACAGGACATAGCTGCTAATTCCGACACTCTTTTAGCCGAACAAATGGCTACTAGAAAAATCAATTTCCTGGTGAGAAGAACCAAAGAAATATGCTGTAATGGTTCAAATGGTTGTTTCTGTAGAACCGACAGAACCAAGTTTAGATCCCATGGACATATGGGAATATTAACCGGAGGACTAATACGCATCACTCCTTGTATAAAGGCTTTGACTAGTGAATGCGAAGCCAAGGGCCTTTGAAAAAATATTGACAAGGCCGAAATCTGACCCTTGATAGTACTCAAGGCAAGCTTCCTATCTACAGCCCATTGTAGGGAGTCCAGACTCCTACCTATTACGTACTTACGTGGATGCCATTTCTTGGCTTCACACCAGGCGATGTACGCCTTCCAGATTCTATAGTAGATCTGCCTGGATACCGGCTTCCTGGCATTGATCATGGTAGATACCACAGAATTAGAGAGCCCTCTCTTTTTTAGAATGTGGGCTTCAATAGCCAGGCCGTCAAACCTAGGGCTGGTAAGGAAGGGTGGTATATCGGTCCTTGCGAAAGCAGGTCCGGACGATGTGGGAGAGTCCAAGGACTCCCCACTGACATTTTACAATCTCCACGTACCACGCTCTTCGGGGCCACGCTGGAGCCACCAGAATCACTGGTTTCTTTTCTACCCTGATTCTGCGGAGTAATCGAGGTAACCATTGTGGCGGTGTGAATGCATATATCAGCTTGAACTGATCCCAAGGGAACACTAGGGCATCCGAGCCGCAAGCTAGGGGATCCCTTGTCCGAGAGACAAACCTGTCCCCCTTTGCGTTGAATCTGGATGCTAGAAGATCTACATCCGATGTTCCCCACCGCTGAAATATTGTCCAGAAAACCTCGGGGTGAAGGGACCCTTCCTCTGGGCCTAATTGCTGGCGACTTAGAAAGTCCGCCTTCCAATTCTCCACTCCTGGAATGAATACCGCAGATATGGCTGGGACATATTTTTTCTGCCCATTTCAGTTTGTAATTTACTTCCCTCTGGGCTGCACGACTCCTGGTGCCCCCCTGATGATTGATATATGCCACTGCTGTGGCATTGTCTGATTGAATTCTGACAGGGGACCCTTGGAGTTTGGATGTCCATGCTACTAGGGCATACCGGGCTGCTCGTATCTCTAAGAGATTGATGGGCAGGGCCTTTTCTGCATCCGACCATCTGCCCTGGAGAGACTATTGCTCCAGTACTGCTCCCCAGCCTATAAGGCTGGCATCTGTAGTGACCACCTTCCAAGAAATCGGACTGAAGGATTTCCTTTTTTCCAGATTCTGGGGAACCAACCACCAACGGAGGCTCTTGCGAACGGAAGGGGACAAGGACATTGTAAGTCTAGGGCCTGAATTTTTTTGTTTCAGGCTGACAGTATGGCCCCTTGCAAATTCCTTGAATGGAATTGACCGTAGGGTACTGCTTCGAATGATGCCACCATTTTTCCCAGCAGCCTCATATACAGGCGTATGGACGGCTGTCTTTTTTGTACCCACTAAGTGGATCAAATCTTTCAAAGACAACACCTTTCCTCGAGGCAAGAATATTTTTCTCTGGCCTGAATCCAACCTTAGCCCCAAGTATTCCAGACTTTTGACTGGTTTTTAGGGCTGACTTGTCTCGGTTGATAATCCAACCGTGAGATTCCAGATACTTGATCGTCTTGTGAACGACCACGTCTAGTTTTTTCACTGAGTGGTCTATCAGCAACAAGTCATCCAGATATGCCATTATCATTACACCTTGTGTTCTTAGATTGGCCAATAAAGGGCCAGAATTTTTGTAAACACTCGTGGTGCTGTGGCCAAACCGAAGGGTAAGGCTCTGAACTGAAAATGGCGCCCTTCTACTGCAAAGCGTAGAAATTTTTGGTGGACTGGAAAGATGGGAATGTGCAAATAAGCCTCTTTGATGTCGATCGTGGCTAACCAATCCTCCCCTTGTAGGGCAGTGGCCACCGATCGGATCGACTCCATCGGAAAGTCCTGATATACAGGAATTTGTATAGCCCTTTTAGAATTAATATGGGCCTCCCGTCCGCGTTTGCTTCGGGACTGTAAAGAGGTTTGAGTAAAACCCGAACCCTCATTCTTCCAGGGGAACCTCCATAATTACTCCTTGGAGCAATAGTTGTTCTAGTGCCAACAGGAGGGACTCTCTCTTCCGGGGATCCCTTGGCACGTTTGACCTCAAAAATGGGAAGGAGGAGAGTCTTTTAACTCCAAACTGTATCCCAAACCTACTGCGGAGAGCACCTATCTGTCTTGATCGTGTCCCGCCAGGTCTCTTGCGAACAACTGGAGTCCTCCCCCCACCCGACTGAGTGGGGGCTTCAATGAATTTAACTTTGGGGGAGGTTTTGTACCTCCCCTGACCCAGGGTTTCTCATTACCCTGCTACTGTCCCTGTTTTTTACCCCCGGGATTTGACCGAGGAGGCCGTCGGAACTGTTACACAGCCGATGCCCCAGGGACTGGAGAAGCAGGCCTCTTAAAGAGGGACCTCTAACTCTGCTTTTAACCGGCAAGAGCGTATTTTTACCGCTGGAAATTTTCTGGATATATTTGTCCAGGTTTTCCCTGAATAAGCGTTCACCATGAAATGGGACGCTAACCAGCCATTCTTTACAGGGAGCTTCAGCAGACCAGTTTTTGAGCCATAGGAGCCTACGCATATGTACTATAGACAGCGTAAGGCGGGAGGCCTGATGGACTGAATCCTCTATGGCGTCAACCGCAAAGCCTAAGGCTCTAGGTAGATCAGCTAGGGCAAAGCCTGCTGATCTGTCAAGTCCCTCAAGACCTGTTTCAACTGATCCTTCACTGCTTAGCAGACCCCAATAGCTGCTACTGCTGGTTGTATCACCAAGCAGATTTTCATAAGGACTCCAATCTTTTATTTATTGGGTTCTTGAACATTTGGACATTATCCACTGGACATGTCAGTGATTTATACATACAAGAGATGGCTGCGTCCACTGTAGGGACCTTCCATTTTTTTTTTTTTGATGAACTTATCCTCCATGGGATAGACCACCGGAAATCTCTTGGGGGAATAAATATTTTCTCAGGACGTTCCCAATCCTGGTAAATGAGCCCTTTCAGTAAAGGGTGAAGTGGAAAAGAACAAACAGTCTGGGGGCTTCTAGCGACCCCAACGAGGATACAGTAGTGGTTGATGGTTCCGCAAGGTGCATTTTTAAATGCTGATCGGACCATGTTAGTCAGAGACTGAACCCATAATCTTTCAGCTTGAGATGCTGAGAAAAGGTTCCCCCACTGTTGATTCCTCTATAACAGAATCAACCTCATCCTGATCCCCTTCAGGCAGGTCGATCCCTGTATGGGACTGTTGCTCTGCTAACAGGCACTCTGAAGGAGGAGACGGAGATCGGGCGTGCTTTCCCTGACAGGGAGGCAGCGATAAATGTTGACAATCTCTCTCTAATCCTCCCAGAGCTGAGGAAAAAACCTCCTCTGTTACATACACAGGAGCAGGTGACTGAGGACAGCCACAGTACCAAGTACCCCTGCGGGGTCTCTACGGTCACTTACCTCTGAACTTCAGGGGAGACTGGTGCAGCAGGAGTATGCCCAAGATCCTCCGAGCCCGATGAGACCCCCTTCGCTTCCTGGAAGATTCAGTTCCGGAGCTTCTGGACGGCATATTCCTAAGCCTAAAGCTGAGGTATTCCAGCCGTAATACACCACTTTTACTGAGAATAGTCTAGCACAATTGCTGCTATATCACAGTTGGTGTCTACTAATGTGCCTTTCTAGGGGATGCCTGTATCAACCGCTTGCTGTATGCCTTTAAATGTTGCCAGCTCTGTCTCTGTACTTCATAGCCAGCTCACTACAATATTGTGTTTTTTTTAAAACTGCTGGGACGCCCGCACATGCGCAGAAGCGCTGCGGCGCGCACAGAGCGTCATCCCCCAGGCTCCGCCCCCTTTCCCGGCTCACCTCTATATATATAGAGGCGCGTGCACGCGCACGCGCGCGGGCACGTGCGCCTTCGGCGCTAATTTCAAATATGGTAACAAGGGACAGGAGCCAGGGCCCCTCTTTGCCGCAGGCCGGGGGATGGACAAGCACTGCAACATGGCAGAGGAAGCAGTTTCCTATAAGAGAACTCACCATCTGCCTGGACTTTGCTCTGCTGAGAAGAAGCTAGTCCACATGACAAGAAAACATTCCACAGCGGCCTCTAGTGGACAAATACAGGTACCGCAGTCTAATATATTAAATATATATATAAAATTTTTTTTTTTTTTTCTTGACCACCATTAAAAATTATTACATTTTTTTAGTAGTTACAGGCATGCACAGAATTTTGCGGGAATACCATTAGGTAACAGACAGAAAGACAAATTAGGCTTGGGGGTCCCCCAATAGAACCAAGTTCCTGGGGGCCCCCACTTACCTGTTCCCCGCCGCAGGACTTTGTTTGGTCCACAAAAGCCCAAACTTCACCTATCACGGCAGGCATTGTAATCAAACCTTCAGGGACCGGGTTCCCAAGGATTCCACTCCCCTGGACCTGTATAGCACCCTGCACAGAAAACATCTTGGTCGTGGGTATGACCAGAGCTCTGGATCCCAGGGTCCAGCTCTCCTAAGAGAAGCATTACAGGCAAAACCTTGCTCTTCTCTGCAAGGCCCGGGTACCGACCGTTTAGCTATGAAGCTTTTTTGGTCGGATCCGGAATAGCTTACTGAGGCCCAAAAGAACCTGTACGCAAGCTCAGTGAAAAACACATGTTTCTTCTTGGCCAACACCTTAGACACTGGCAAAAAACTGAGGTGCTCCCGGATGGGAGGGGCTTATATAGGGGAGGGTACTTCCGGTTTTGGAAGTTGCCAGTGCCAGCACCTGACGGTATCTATATAACCCATTAGTAATGACTATGTCGCTCTGTGTCCCGTGATGTACGAGAAAGAAAAGACTAAAACCACGACAAGCCAGATGGGCCCTGTTTTTTTCCCGGTTCTCCTTCCATGTGACATACCGCCCCGGTGCCAAGAACACTAAACCTGACGCCTTGTCCCGAATGTTTCATGGATCCAAAGAACTCTCCTCACCCGATACAATCCTCGCTCCTGGGAATTTTCTCCTACTTCAGGAGGACCTACTCTCCCGGATCAGACAAGCCACCACTAGACAGGAACCCTCTCCTGAACTGGATCTGCAAACCAAGGATGGATTACTCTGGCACCAAGACAGGATATTCATACCAGAAGAACTAAAGATAACCGTGCTAGAGCTCTGCCACGATCATGCCCTTGCTGGGCACTTTGGCGTGGCTAAGACCACCGAGTTGGTACAACGTACCTTCTGGTGGCCTCGACTACGCGAGGATTGCAGGAGGTTCGTGGAGTCCTGTACTACATGTACCCGGAATAAAGGGTCCAGATCCAAAGCCTGGGGACTACTGAAGCCCTTACCCGTTCCAGAGAGACCGTGGAAAATGCTTTCTATCGACTTCATAGTTGAACTCCCCCCGGCTGAGAATCACACCACCATCTTTGAGATTGTGGACCGTCTGTCCAAGATGGCACATTTTGTTCCTATGAGAGGGACCCCCTCGGCCCCGGAAACTGCACAAATGTTCATTAAAGAAGTCGTCAGGCTCCACGGGGTACCTGCTAATATAGTCTCCGATCGGGGGGTACAATTTACCTCCCGGTTCTGGAGGTCCCTCTGCAAGACTCTGGGAATAGAGCTATCATTCTCTTCGGCTTACCACCCTCAAACCAACGGACAGACTGAGAGAACGAATCAGACCCTCGAGCAATATTTGCGGTGTTTCTCCTCCTTTGCTCAGAATGACTGGCTCTCCCTGCTTCCGCTAGCGGAGTTCTCCTACAATAACTCCATCCACTCCGCAACTAACCAGACCCCATTTTTTGCGAACTTCGGGTTTCACCCCACATTTCTGCCCAACTCTCTCCCTGAGTGCTCAGTGCCCGCAGTTCTGGAAAAAGTGAATTTCTTCTCCTCTAACAACCAGCTTCTACGCGAAGCCATGGCAAGAACTCAGGAGTATAACAAGACGGTCTACGACAGGAGGAGACGGGGTGAATTAGCGCTGGCACCGGGCGACCAAGTATGGCTTTCCACCATCAATCTAAGATTGGCTTGCCCGTCCAAGAAATTGGGCCCCAAGTTTCTAGGGCCTTTTCCTATCAAAAGGAAAATCAACGAGGTGGCCTACGAGCTGGAGCTCCCCGACTCCCTGAGGGTCCACCCTGTTTTTCATGTTTCTCTATTGAAACCGTCAGTCTCCAACCCATTCCCAGGTCGGACCCCGACTCGCCCTGATCCCGTCATCATAGACGGGGAACAGGAATTCGAGGTAGAAGCTATTTTAGACGCACGAAGAAGAAATAGCCAGAGTCAATTTTTAATAAAATGGAAGGGTTACGGACCAGAGGAGAACTCCTGGGAACCCGAAGAGAACATTCACGCCAAAGACCTGATACAAGCCTTCAGGAGGTCTCACCCCGAGAAGTTTGCTCCTAGGGGCATCCGGAGGCTGCCCCTTGGGGGGGGGGCAATGTCATGGAAACCCTGTCAGGAACAGACGCCCTGGACTTCCTGGTTCCCGCCCCCGCAGGTGACGCCCGAAGGGCTATTTAAACTCCTCACTTGCAGACAGTCCCTGCTGTCTGCTCTACAGCGTTTATCCCAAGTGACCTGATCTGCCTTGTTTACCTGTATCTGATCCGGCTTCCTGTGACCCTCCTGCTATCTGCCTGTACCTGACCATCGGCCTGTTTTCTGACTTCGGTATTGCCTGATCCTTTTGTGCCTCGCTGCCTGCCAGTTTACCCGACCCCGGCTTGTCTGACGATCCTGCCTGACCTTGGCTCTTGTTCACCTGCTGCTGCCTAGTGGTTCCAGTTTACCTGCTGTGCCTCCCGGTCCGGGTCATCTTCTGAGTTCCTGGTTCCTGTCTGCTCATCTGCTGGTTCCTGTCTGCTCATCTGCTGGTTCCTGTCTGCTCATCTGCTGGTTCCTGTTCACCTGCTGCTGCCCAGTGGTTCCAGTCTACCTGCTGTGCCTCCCGGTCCGGGTCATCTGCTGAGTTCCTGGTTCCTGTCTACTCACCTGCTGCAGTTCCTGGTTCCTGTCTGCTCATCTGCTGGTTCCTGTCTGCTCATCTGCTGGTTCCTGTTCATCTGCTGCTGCCCAGTGGTTCCAGTCTACCTGCTGTGCCTCCCGGTCCGGGTCATCTTCTGAGTTCCTGGTTCCTGTCTACTCACCTGCTGTAGTTCCTGGTTCCTGTCCACTCACCTGCTGTAGTTCCTGGTTCCTGCCTCCTCACCTGCTGGTTCCTGATCACCTGCGGTAGTTCTTGATCCTGCCAGGCACTCGTACCCCTTCCACCTCCGTGCTTCCTGTTATACCACCAGGGGCCGCCGGTGGGAGCCGTAAGGGAGGCCTCCCTCTGCTAACCGGGCTCGTCACCGTCAGGTACGTGACAAAACCGCTCAAGTAAAATCTAGGAGGGTATATATTATGATAAACCCACTAGTCATAAGAAACGCATCAGAATTTACCGGGATAAGAGGAAGGCATAAGAGCAAGGCAAAGCCCTGACACGATAACCCGGCTCACCCCCAACTCACTAAGCTGTTTCAGGTTCAGCTAACCAAGTGCGCCAGACCTTGTCGTACTTCTGTGGGCAGCCCCGATTAGCATAAGTATCCTTGTATAAAGGAAGGCTGTTGTTCACTAAGCGTTTCCATTGCACTAGAGAGGGGGGGGGGGCTTCTTCCATTGCATAGCAATCTTCTTACGTGCGTAGAAGAGCAGCAGGGTAATCAGCGTGCGTTTGGCAGAGGACGGTACAATGGTCTCAATGAGCCCCAAAAGGCACACCTCCATTGTCAAAGGCACAGCAACCAAGGCAACTCTGTTAACCAAATCTAGCACCACTTCTCAATACTGCTGGACCCCTGAGCAACGCCAGAAGATATGGGAAAAGTCGCCCGGTGAGGCGCCGCATTTCCAACACTTTGAGGAATGAGCAGGGTCCATCTTGTGAAGTCTGTGTGGGGTGAAATAAGCCCTATTAACAATTTTGTATTGCACTAACCTGTCACGCATGGAGACCAGAGAGTTGAAGGGGAAGTCCCACACATCATCCCAATCATCATTGTCTAACGTGGGGATATCAGTCTGCCATTTAGTCCAGAGTTTGTCAAGAGGTGGAAGAGACACAAAGATCAAGTATGAATAAAGATGTGAGGTGGGCTTTTCTTCGCAACTAAATCTAAGTGTCCTCTCCAGTTCCGACTCCGCCATAATACACGAAAATTGTGGAAATTGCGCCGCAAATGCATGGGACAGTTGAAGATATCTGAATAGGAAATGGTGAGGTAAATTGTACTGGGAGGAAAGGTGAGAGAAAGGGAGTAAGGAGTTTTGGGACACTATTTGTGACATGAGTTTGATACCGTATTTTGTCCACACGTTTGGGTCAGGGATTTCATAGATGTGGGATAAGCTAGGGTTCAGCCAGATAGGGGCATTGGGGGAGATTTCAGACGGTTTACATTTCTCAATGGCCAATCCTGTCCGCCATGCCTGCAGGGTTGTAAGCATAGATGGGGTCAGAGGATAGGGGGCACGAGGGCCCCTAAAAAGTAACAATTGAAGAGCTTCCAGCGAACCGACCACTGTTGCTTCCAGCACAGTTGACGAGTTTGTTTTGTCCGGCTGTAGCCACCATCACCAACTGTGTGGAGAGGTAATATTTATAACAGTCCGGGAATGCCATGCCACCCTGCATTAGTGGCCTCATTAATGTTGTCAGTCGATACCTGGGAGGAGAGGGGCCCCATAGGAAGGAAGAAAAGATGCGGTTCAATTTCTTAAAAAAAGACTTGGGTACCCATTGTGGGGAGTGGTGGAAGAGATATGTGAGTTCAGGAATAATCTTCATTTTTATGAGGTTAACTCGCCCCCATAATGACAGGGGCAGGTTACTCCATGATTTGAGCTTCGTCTGGGACTCTAAAAGTACTGGGGTGAGATTTAAAGATATAAAGTCCGAAGCTGAACCGGAGACAAGCACCCCTAAATATTTAAAGGAATCCACCCACAGGAGGGGGCTATCAGGAGGGGATGTGGACCTGGCCGCTGGAAAATGTCTACCTTAGTTTAAAGGGGTTGCTCCACCGGAAAAAAAAAATTTCAAGCCAGCAGCTACAGCTACAGCAGCTGCTGGCTTTTAATATTTGGACACTTACCTGTCCTGGAGTCCAGCGACGTCCGCAGCAGAGGACGAGCGACCGCTCGTCGCTCTGCTGCTCCCTCCGCCATCCTCGCTGAGGGAACCAGGAAGTGAAGCCCTGCGGCTTCATGCCCGGTTCCCTACGGCGCATGCGCGAGTCGCGCTGCGCCGTTCTGATTGGTGCTCCTGTGTTCTGGGAGCCGAGTGTCTCCCAGAACACCAAGGGAAGTCTGCGGGAAGTGACGTAACTCCCGCAGATTCCCGGAGACAGGACTCCCGGATGTGGGTGAAAATACCTGTCTTAGACAGGTATCTTCACCCCCCTCCCCCCTGAAAGGTGTCAATTGTGACACCGGAGGGGGGGAGGGTTCCAAATAGCAAAAGTTGCTATTTAGGGTGGAGCTCCACTTTAAGTCGATATACATTCTTCTACATATTTTTGGTAAAAAAAAAAAAAAAGACGCAATAAGCGTACATTGATTGGTTTGCGCAAAAAAAGTTATAGTGTCTACAAAATAGGGAATAGATTTATGGCATTTTATTATTTTCTTTTTTTACCAGTAATGGCGGCGATCTGCGATTTTTAACGGGACTGCGACATTGCGGCAGACAGATCGGACACTTTTGACACATTTTTGGGACCACTGACATTCATACAGCGATCAGTGCAATAAAAATGCACTGATTACTGTGTAAATGTCACTGGTAGGGAAGGGGTTAACACTAGAGGGCGATCAAGGGCTTAAATGTGTTACCTTGTGTGTGTTTCTAACTGTCAGGGGATGTGACTGAATTGAGGAGCCAGATCGCTGTTCCTAACTAGTAGGAACAGACAATCTTTCTCTCCTCTCAGAACAGGGATGTGTGTGTTTACACACACATCCCTGTTCTGGCTCTGAGCCAACGTACCGCTGCGGCGATTTGCGCAGGAGAGCTGACCTGCCGCCATATAATGACGGCGGCTGGCCTGCTAGTGTTTAAGCAGGTAAAAGGTCTGGAGTTTATTCTAAGTGTGGTATTTGCATTTGGAATCTATTGCTGTGAACCTACATCATGCGTTCAAATGAGCTCTCCATGCAAGTGAAACAGGCCATTCTAGGGATTCAAAAACAAAATAACTCCTTCAGAGAGATAGCAGCAACATTAGGTGCGGCCAAATCAACTGTCTGGTACATTCTGAGGAAATAACGCATTGGTGAGCTCGGCAACATAAAAAGACCTGGACGTCCGCGGAAGACAACAGTGTTCGATGATCGCAGGATCCTCTTTATGGTAAATAAAAACCTATTCACAGCATCCAGAAAAGTAAAGGACACTCTCCAGGAGGTGGGCGTATCATTGTCAAAGTCTACAATCAGGAGAAGACTTCATGAGAGCAAATACAGAGGGTTCACCACAAGGTGCAAATCATTCATAAGCCTGAAGAATAGAAGAGCCAGATTAGAGACTTTGCAAAAAAACATCTATAAAGGCCAGACCAGTTCTGGAAAAGCATTCTTTGGATGGATGAAACTAAGATTAATCTGTACCAGAATGACGGGAAGAAAAAAAAAAGTGTGGAGAAGGCTTGGAACAGCTCATGATCCAGAGCACACAATGTCATCTGTAAAACATGGTGTGATGGCATGGGCATGCATGGCTTCCAGTGGCACTGGGTCATTGGTGTTTATTGATGATGTGACAGAAGAGTCGGGTGAATTCTGAAATGTTTATAGATATACTGTCAGTCCAGAGTCAGCCAAATACAGCAAAGTTGATTGGTCGGTTCTTCAAAGTACAGATGGACAATGATCCAAAACACACTGCAAAAGCAACCCAGGAGCTTTTGAAGGAAAAGAAGTGGAATATTCTGCAATGGCAGAGTCAATCACCTGATCTCAACCCCATTGAGCATGCATTTCACTTGCTGAAGGCAAAACTAAAGGCAGAAAGACCCACAAACAAAGAACAACCGAAGACAGCTGCAGTTAAAGCCTGGCAAAGCATTAGAAAGGAGGAAACCCAATCTTTGCTAATGTCCAATTGTCCATGGGTTCCAGACTTCAGGCAGTCATTGCCAGTAAAGGATTCTCAAAAAATATAAATAAAATGTTAATTTTTTATGATTATATTAATTTGTCCAATTACATTTGAGCCCCTGAAAATGGGGGAACTGTGTATAAAAATGGTTGCAGTTCCTAAAATTTGTACTTATATTGACATTTATGTTCAATCCCTTAAATTAAAGCTAAAAGTCTGCACTTCAAATTAAGTTGGATTGTTTTGTTTTAATTTTATTTTGGTGGCATACAGAGCCAAAAGTACGAAAATTGTGCCTGTGTCCAAAAAATATATATGGACCTAACTGTATATGCAGATCCCTTTCTTCTTTTCCTCCACACAAGAATTCGCACAGGGGCTCCCAGCATTTAAAATATGCTCATCAAGGAGGAACTATTCATGAGAAAATCATGGTAGGCTGCAATTACTGATGTGTAATTCTGCAAATTCTATTTACCTGGCTGCCATGCTGACCGCCTGGCTTCATTCAAGCATATTCTTCATTAGTCACAGGCCTGAACAATCAGGCAGATCAAGAGGTATGACTTTACTGATCTGTTCCAGATCAGTAACACAGGCATGAAGGTTAATTGGTCGGCATAGTAGCCAGTTAAATAGCATTTTCAAAATGAGGTCAGCAATGGCCACCCTAATATTTTTCTTCAGGAAATATTCACGTTAAAATGCCTCTGCGCACACCCACACAATCTACACCCACCTATGGGATTTTCTGTTACACATACTCACCTTCAGTTATGATTTCGAAAAAATCATAATCTCGGCAGCTTCAGCAGGTTCGAATCTCGGCCGGTTCAGCAGGGACCGTTTGAGAGTAGAACCATTAGTGGGCAGGCTGAATGTACCCAAGTTAGTCGATTGATCTACTTGGGTACAGCCAGCCTGTCGGATTTTACATGCAATTACTACAAGCGGCTATTATAGCTGCTAGCAGTAATCACTGTGTTCTCCTGGCAGGGACACAATCTCAGTGGGAGGGATTCCCCCATCAACACTGACCGCGTTGATGGGGGAATCGAGCAATTTTCTTTCCTGGTTGCAGTAAGGAAAAATCGCTCCGTCTATGGCCGGCTTTAGGAACAGACTGGGAGAAAAAAAAAAGGAAATTCTGTTTTTAAACAATATTCTAACATGCAAATTCTAATACTGTATTCACACTACAAAAAAATAAAAGTTAAATTGAATACCTTATTGCCAGAATTGATCAATGCAAAGCATCAACATTCAGGACATATTAGCCAGCATTTGATATATCAGCATGCATAAATTCAGTGTAATAAACTGCAAATGTCTATGGTAACATGAGGATTGTATGGCTGCCCTCTTTTGGGTACTGACACTCTCAGAAATATGTTTCTCTGAGATTTATGGATTGACTCAAGGATTATTATCTCACAAGAGCATTCTTGCGGATGTTGTAATTGGATTAACTTCATAAATGCAAAAGGATATCAAGTCATCAGCAAATAAATCTAATGGCCGGGGCAGCGACAACACATTCTGCTCCTGAACATTCTCAGGGGGATTGGGCTCACATCTTGAAACCCTAGCTAATGGACACCATAAACCTGGCACTGATAAGACACAACACCCTTTTGATTAGACAACTGTTTTAACTGCACATGCATCTCTTGAAACCAGGTGCCTTGTGGCTACAAAATCACTTACATGGGATGCAACAAGCAATGTAGATGTTTTTAGATTACCCTTATAGGTTCCACTGACACACACTTTTAGAAATATTTTGCATTCATGACTACAGTCAGTCAGTCTCAACAATGCAGTCTGGAGAGTTACACAGCTTTGCCACATATTACAGACCAGTCTGGCAGGACAGAACACCTGATCTTTCTCGGCTGTACAGTTAAACACTTAGCCCAGGTTCACACTGGGCTGCGAGAGTGAAGCCGTGCGAGTTCAGCTGAACTTGCACGATTTCACTCTCGCTGGCAGTCCCGATTTCAGCCGCGATTACAAAGACATCGGACACAGATGTCAATGTAAATCGCGGCCGAAATCGCAAAAAGTAGTACAGAAACTACTTTTTGAATTCGGTGCAGCGCCGCAGATGCGGCGTCGCACCGGTTAGGACGGTGCCATTGCCGGCAATTTGCGTCAAATATCGCCGATTTGACATGCGATTTGACATGTCAAAACGCATGTCAAATCGCACCAGTGTGAACCAGAGTGGTTTTAAAGGCAGAAGGTGTTTTATCTTAAGGCATTAAGATAAAAAACCTTCTGTGTGCAGTAGCCCCCCTATACTTACCCGAGCCCATCTCTATCCAGCAATGTTGCAGGAAAGACTCGGTTTGCCCGGGACTTCCCTCCTCAATGGTTGAGACAGCAACAGTGAGCCAGTGGCTCCCTCTGCTGTCAAAGTCAGTGAGCCAATGAGGAGAGAGAGGGGACAGGGCCTGAATGGACACACGGAGCTTCAGCTCGGGTGCCCCCATAACAAGCTGCTTGCTGTGGGGGCACTCGTCAGGAGGGAGGGGCCAGGAGCACCGAAGAGGGCCCGAGAAGGAGTATCTGGGCTGCTCTGTGCAAAAACACTGCACAAAGCAGGTTTGTTATTTTTAAGCAAAAAAAAAAAAAAGACTTTAGTACAATTTTAAGGCAGCCATAGATGGATCGATTCTTGGCTTGTTCAAAAGGGACTGGCTGAGATTCGATTCATCTATGAACAGGCTGACAGTGCTAAATCGATCCATCAATCGATTTCAGTACAACCAGCTGGCGGCTACAGTCGCCAACAGTGATCTTTGTGTTCTGCCGGCAGGACATCGGGCGATTTTTTTCCCTGCAGAAATAAAGGGCATCATCTATGGCCTGCCTTAGCGCTCTTGTCATTGCCACAACCTGAGATTGGGCAGTGAAGGAAAAGCAGCTCTCTTGTCCTATTAGAATATTTATTGCTCAAAAGGAAGAGAGGCGAGAGGTAGAAGTGGGAGAGGAGAAGCATGGACGTGAGAACGTGACGCTCTCACTGTGAGGGAGTGGCCTGACTCTGCAGCTGATGGAGATGTGTAGGGAGAGCTCAGGAAGGAGCCGTGGAGTTTCCGCAGCGTGAGAGACTGCTTCTCCATAGATGAAGCCCCGCTCTCCCCCTCCTCCTTCCAGACAACAAGCCTGTAGATGAAAGTAGCAGGCGCAGCAGTAAGGACCTGAACCCAGCGCCGTCGTCACCTCGTGGACCCCCTATGGACGCCCCCCTCCTCCACCTCCTTTGCCTCCACCTCCTCCCACCGGAGCCTGGCCCACAGCATCGGAAGCCGGAACCTAACAGGCAGAATCACAGGAGTTACAAGACGGCTTGTGGGGACAGGTGAGAGATCTCCCCAGATGAACAGCCTAAGAAGATAAGGAAAAAACAATTAAAAGTACTTATGTCTGTGCCTATGTTCAGTAGAAGACTGAAGTAAACGGGAGCAAGCGGACCTGCCAATGTATGTTAACCTATGCTATATATATTACATAGGCTCAATGCTAATGCTCAATGCCAATGCCAGTATAAGTGCAAATAATGAATAATCTATCTCTGCCTATGGTATAGCGGAGGGGAACCGGGAGAAAATGGGAATGAGAATATACCAGGAACTGTGAATATTGTGAACACTGTACAGAGAGGATTGCTTATCCCCACTGATTCGTTCCCACTGATTTGAAAGTGTTTGCCTGAGACACATGGACGCAGATAAATCTAATGGATTGCATATGAAATAATCAGTCCTGTGTAGAAAACAGATAAACGCATAAATGTGTGAATAAATCAGGAGGGAAAGCGGAGGAAGAAAAGGAGGTGAAGGAGGAGATGTACATGGACACCCAGCTACATAGGAATAAAACCAAAGTGAAGTAAGCACCCGCATGGAAAGAAAGTACATTTAACCACTTAACGACCGCTCACTGTATATATACGTCGGCAGAATGGCACCGACAGGCACAATCACGTAGAGTGTACGTGATTGCCTTTGTACAGTTGGGGGGTCCAATCGGACCCCCCTCCTATACAGTGAGCGGTGGCTAAGTGTCCGGGAGCGTTCCGGGATGAGGGGGCAGTCATTCGTTTCTGGCCACCCCCTCGCGATCGCTCCCGGCGAATGGAAATGCCCCCTCTGTCTGTGTCAGACAGAGGGAGCAGGAGGAAGTGATGTCATCTCTGGTGCGGCGCTCACATATACCGAGCGCCGTACAAGAGAAGACATCAGGTCAGTGCACACAACACTACACTGACACCAGGACACATAGGGACATAAATCGCCCCCCCAGACACCCCAGATCACCCCCCCAGCCCCCAGTCACAGTGTCACTGATTGCAGTGACCATTTATTTAGTGATCACTGCAATCAGTGACATTTGTGACTGTAAAAGTGTCACCAAAGTTTAGTCTTAGGTCCAGTGTAGCCCCCTAACCCCCCCTAATAAAGGTTTAACCCCCTGATCACCCCCCAGATAACCCTTTCACCCCCTATCACCACTGTCGCTAAGCGATCATTTTTCTGATCGCTGTCTTAGCGTCAGTGATGCCGATCGGCAGCCAGTAATTTTTTTTAGGTTCGCCGCATGTTTTTATCGCGTCAAGTACCCCAATATATTATCTAATAAAGGTTTAACCCCCTTGATCGCCCCCCAGGTAACCCTTTCACCCCCTATCACCACTGTCGCTAAGCGATTGTTTTTCTAAACGCTGTCTTAGTGTCGGTGATGCAGATCGGTAGCCAGTATTTTTTTTTAGGTTCGCCGCATGTTTTTATAGCGTCAGGTACCCCAATATATTATCTAATAAAGGTTTAACCCCCTTGATCGCCCCCCAGGTAACCCTTTCACCCCCATCACCACTGTCACTAAGCGATCGTTTTTCTAAACGCTGTCTTAGTGTCGGTGATGCAGATCGGTAGCTGGTAATTTTTTTTAGGTTCGCCGCAGGTTTTTTTAGCGTCAGGTACCCCAATATATTATCTAATAAAAGGTTTAACCCCCTTGATCGCCCCCCAGGTAACCCTTTCACCCCCTATCACCACTGTCGCTAAGCAATCGTTTTTCTAAACGCTGTCTTAGTGTCGGTGATGCAGATCGGTAGCCAGTCATTTTTTTTAGGTTCGCCGCATGTTTTTATAGCGTCAGGTACCCCAATATATTATCTAATAAAGGTTTAACCCCCTTGATCGCCCCCCAGGTAACCCTTTCACCCCCATCACCACTGTCACTAAGCAATCGTTTTTCTAAACGCTGTCTTAGTGTCGGTGATGCAGATCGGTAGCTGGTAATTTTTTTTAGGTTCGCCGCAGGTTTTTATAGCGTCAGGTACCCCCATATATTATCTAATAAAGGTTTTAACCCCCTGATTGCCCCTAGTTAACCCTTTCACCAGTGATCACCATATAAGTGTTACGGGTGACGCTGGTTAGTTAGTTTGCTTTTTATAGTGTCAGGGCACCCGCCGTGTATATAACCCAATAAAGGTTTAACCCCCTGATCGCCCGCCGGGCGATATCAATTAGGTTTTAGCGTCAGAGAGGGTCTGCGTCACACCCCAGGCAGCGTCAGGTTAGTGCCAGTAACGCTAACACCTACGCGTGAAGCATACACCCCCCTTAGTGGTATAGTATCTGAACAGATCAATATCTGATCTGATCAGATCTATACTAGCGTCCCCAGCAGTTTAGGGTTCCCAAAAACGCAGTGTTAGCGGGATCAGCCCAGATACCTGTTGGCACCTGCGTTTTGCCCCTCCGTCCAGCCCAGGCCACCCAAGTGCAGTATCGATTGATCACTGTCACTTACAAAACAAAAACACACATAACTGCAGCGTTCGCAGAGACAGGCCTGATCCCTGCGACTCCAGTGCTGTAGGAGGTGATTTCACCACCACAGTTAAAAAAAAAAAAAGCAAATATGCCGAAGCATTGGGGCAGCAGGGGCGGAGGAGCGATTTTGCTCCTAATGCCGCGTACATACGGTCGAAATTCCGACGGAGGCTTGCCCGTGGAAAAGTCCGACCATGTGTGTGCGGCATAATTTTTTTGCGGGAGGATGCCCCCATGCTTCGGCATATATAAATGGTGCGTGTATGCCCATCATTGGAAGTGGGTGGATGAAGGGCGGTATTCTAATGGTGGGCATACCCACCGATCAATCTCTTTTTTCGTTCAGCCAACTGGCTGCATGAAAAAAAAAAAGATTACAATACATGTCCAACAAGGACCAGCAACGTACTGGTATGTTGCTAGACTTTGAATGTTTATACCAGAATGATGCCTGTGGGTTTAGGTATCATCTTGGTATCATTCTTTTCAGCCTGCAGCCGGCTTTCATGTAAAAGCAATCCTAGCGGCTAATTAGCCTCTGGACTGCTTTTACAAGCAGTGGGAGGGAATGCCCCCCCCGGATATAAAAAGCGCCATTGGGAAATTGGGAAAGCATTTTATCACACCGATCTTGGTGTGGTCAGATGCTTTGAGGGCAGAGGAAAAATCTAGGGTCTAGCAGACCCCAGTTTTTTCAAAAAAAGAGTACCTGTCACTACCTATTGCTATCATAGGGGATATTTACATTCCCTGAGATAACAATAAAAATGATAAAAAAAAAAAATACTTGGAAGGAACAATTTAAAAATAAAATAAAAAAGCAAAATTAATAATAAAAAAAAAAAGAAAAAAAAAAAAGCACCCCTGTCCTGCCCTGCTCTTGCCCAATGGCGAACGCAAGCGTCGGTCTGGCGTCATATGTAAACAGCAATTGCACCATGCATGTGAGGTATCACCGCGAAGGTCAGATCGAGGGCAATCATTTTAGAAGTAGACCTCCTCTGTAAATCTACTGGGGTAACCTGTAAAGGCTTTTAAAAATGTATGTAGTTTGTCGCCAATGCGCGTTTGTGTGAAATTTTAAAGCATGTCGTGTTTGGTATCTATGTACTCAGCCTAAGATCATCTTTTTTTATTTCATCAAACATTTGGGCAATATAGTGTGTTTTAGTGCATTAAAATTAAAAAAAGTGTATTTTTTAACCCAAAAAATGAGTTTGAAAAATCGCTGCGCAAATACTGTGTAGAAAAAAAAAATGCAACACCCACCATTTTAATCTGTAGGGCCTTTGCTTTAAAAATATATATAATGTTTGGGGGTTCAACATAATTTTCTTGCAAAAAAAAAATGTTTTCATGTCAACAAAAAGTGTCAAAAAGGGCTTTGTCTTCAAGTGGTTAGAAGAGTGGATGTAAGCTTCCTAATGTTGTGTATAAAATGCCAGAACAGTTCAAAACCCCCCCAAATGACCCCATTTTGGAAAGTAGACACCCCAAGCTATATACTGAGAGGCATGTCGAGTCCATGGAATATTTTATATGTTGACACAAGTTGCGGAAAAACGACAATTTTTTTTTTTTTTTTTGCACAAAGTTGTCACTAAATGATATATTGCTCAAACATGTCATATGTGGAATTACACCCCAAAATACATTCTGTTGCTTCTCCTGAGTACGGGGATACCACATGTGTGAGACTTTTTGGGAGCCTAGCCACGTACGGGACCCCAAAAACCAAGCACCGCCTTCAGGCTTTCTAAGGGTGTAAATTTTTGATTTCACTTCTCACTGCCTATCACAGTTTCGGAGGCCATGGAATGCCCAGATAGCACAAAACCCCCCCAAATGACCCCATTTTGGAAAGTAGACACCCCAAGCTATTTGCTGAGAGGTATTGTGAGTATTTTGCAGATCTCGCTTTTTGTCACAAAGTTTTGAAAATTGAAAAAAAAAAAATATATATATATTTTCTTTCTTCATTTTCAAAAACAAATTAGAGCTGTAAAATACTCGCCATGCCTCTCAGCAAATAGCTTGGGGTGTCTATATTCCAAAATGGGGTCATTTGGGGGGGTTTTGTGCAATTTTGGCATTTTATGGCCTTCGAAACTGTGATAGGTAGTGAGGAGTGAAATCAAAAATTTGTGCCTAGAAATCCTGAAGGCGGTGCTTGGTTTTCGGGGTCCCGTACGCGGCTAGGCTCCTAAAAAGTCCCACACATGTGGTATCCCCGTACTCAGGAGAAGCAGAAAAATGTATTTTGGGGTGTAATTCCACATATAACCATGGCATGTGTGAGCAATATATCATTTAGTGACAACTTTTTGTAATTTTTTTTTTTTTTTTGTCATCATTCAATCACTTGGGACAAAAAAAAATATATTCAATGGGCTCAACAGGCCTCTCAGCAATTTCCTTGGGGTGTCTACTTTCTAAAATGGGGTCATTTGGGGGGGGGGGGGGGGTTTGTGCTATTTTGGCATTTTATGGCCTTCGAAACTGTGATAGGTAGTGAGGAGTGAAATCAAAAATTTGCGCCCTTAGAAATCCTGAAGGCGGTGCTTGGTTTCCGGGGTCCCGTACGCGGCTAGGCTCCCAAAAAGTCCCACACATGTGGTATCCCCGTACTCAGGAGAAGCAGCAAAATGTATTTTGGGGTGAAATTCCACATATAACCATGGCATGTGTGAGCAATATATCATTTAGTGACAACTTTTTGTAATTTTTTTTTAGTCATTATTCAATCACTTGGGACAAAAAAAAAAAAATTCAATGGGCTCAACATGCCTCTCAGCAATTTCCTTGGGGTGTCTACTTTCCAAAATGGGGTCATTTGGGGGGGTTTTGTACTGCCCTGTCATTTTAGCACCTCAAGAAATGAGATAGGCAGTCATAAATTTAAAGCTGTGTAAATTTCAGAAAATGTACCCTAGTTTGTAAACTCTATAACTTTTGCGCAAACCAATAAATATACGCTTATTGACATTTTTTTTTACTAAAAACATGTGGCTGAATACATTTTGGCCTAAATGTATGACTACAATTGAGTTTATTCGATTTTTCTTATAACAAAAAGTAGAAAATATCATTTTTTTTCAAAATTTTCGGTCTTTTTCCGTTTATATCGCAAAAAATAAAAATCGCAGAGGCAATCAAATACCATTAAAAGAAAGCTCTATTTGTGGGAAGAAAAGGACGCAAATTTCGTTTGGGTACAACATTGCATGTCCGCACAATTTACAGTTAAAGCAGCGCAGTGCAAAATTCTGAATTCACCTCTGGTCCTTTAGCTACCAAATGGTCCGGGGCTTAAGTGGTTAAAACGCATTAAAATGCACCCAGTAAAAATTAATGTCTGATGCTGTCGGTAAAAGACATGTAAAATTCAGAGCGGGGAAGAGACGGGAGGTCAAACAACTCAGAAACTATCTGACACATACCGTATTTATCGGCGTATAACACGCGCCGGCGTATAACACGCACCCCAAGTTTAGGAGGGAAATTCAAGGAAAAAAAACTTACATTTAAATGCAGCATGCAGCCTTGCCCAGTGTCCATCTGCAGCCTTGCCCAGTGTCCATCTGTCCATCTGCAGCCTTGCCCAGTGTCCATCTGCAGCCTTGCCCAGTGTTCATCTGTCCATCTGCAGCCTTGCCCAGTGTCCATCTGTCCATCTGCAGCCTTGCCCAGTGCATTTGCAGTCTTGTCAGTCTCAGCGGTTTTTAAAATTTGGCGCCGATTTCTGTGGAGAGGAGCGAGCGGGGCCGAGTGTACTTCGGCTAGACTCGGCTCCTCTCGCAGTCCCGCCCATCTCCACTAACTGCGCCGCTGACAGAGAAAGCCGAGTGTACTTCGGCTGGACTCGGCTCTGCTCACAGTCAGGGGCAGGACTGCGAGAGGAGCCGAGACTAGCCGAAGTACACTCTGCTTTCTCTATGTCAGCGGCGCAGTCAGAGATGGGCGGGACTGCGAGAGGAGCCGAGTAAAGCCGAGTGTACTTTGGCGTCGGCTCAGCTCGCTCCTTTCAGCAGGGGAATTCGACGGAGTATCGGCGTATAACACACACCCACGATTTTCCCCTGATTTTAAGGGGAAAAAATAGGATTTTTATAACAGCTTACCTGTAAAATCCTTTTCTTGGAGTACATCACGGGACACAGAGCGACATAGTCATTACTAATGGGTTATATAGATACCGTCAGGTGCTGGCACTGGCAACTTCCAAAACCGGAAGTACCCTCCCCTATATAAGCCCCTCCCATCCGGGAGCACCTCAGTTTTGTAGCAAAGCAATAAGTGTCCCTAAAGAGGGGCGGGAGCTCTGTGTCCCGTGATGTACTCCAAGAAAAGGATTTTACAGGTAAGCTGTTAAAAAAATCCTATTTTCTTTCTCGTACATCACGGGACACAGAGCGACATAGTCATTACTAATGGGATGTCCTAAAGCAATGCCAAATGAGGGGGGGGATACACCATATATAAGCTGAGCGCTATCAGACATGAGGATCTTTTGCGGCCTGCAACACACTGCGCCCAAAGGCGACATCCTCCTGACTTCTAACGTCCACCTGGTAGAACCTAGTAAACGTGTGTACCGAAGACCATGTTGCGGCCTTACAGATTTGAGCCAGGGAGGCCTGGTGATGCACTGCCCATGAAGTTCCAACTGCTCTCGTGGAGTGCGCCCTAACTTTGAACGGAGGCGGTCTACTTCTCAAGCCATAGGCTTGTATTATGACCTGTCGAATCCACTTGGCTAAAGTAGATTTTGACGCTGCCTGACCCTTTCTGGGGCCTTCCGGCAGAATAAACAAAGTATCCGTTCTGCGAATCTGAGCAGTGGCTTTTAGATAAGCTTTAACTGCTCTTACTACATCCAAAGAATGCAATAACTTTTCCTCTACCGAAGTAGGTTTGGGGAAAAAAGAAGGAAGAACCACATCTTGGTTCAAATGAAAACTCGATACCACCTTAGGAAGAAAGGCTGGATGAGGACGTAACACTACTCTGTCCTTATGGATAACCAGATATGGCTCCTTACAGGACATAGCTGCTAATTCCGATACTCTTTTAGCCGAACAAATGGCTACTAGAAAAATCAATTTCCTGGTGAGAAGCACCAAGGAAATATGCTGTAATGGTTCAAATGGTTGTTTCTGTAGAACCGACAGAACCAAGTTTAGATCCCATGGACATATGGGAATATTAACCGGAGGACTAATACGCATCACTCCTTGTATAAAGGCTTTGACTAGTGAATGCGAAGCCAAGGGCCTTTGAAAAAATATTGACAAGGCCGAAATCTGACCCTTGATAGTACTCAAGGCAAGCTTCCTATCTACAGCCCATTGTAGGAAGTCCAGAATCCTACCTATTACGTATTTACGTGGATGCCATTTCCTGGCCTCACACCAGGCGATGTACGCCTTCCAGATTCTATAGTAGATCTGCCTGGATACCGGTTTCCTGGCATTGATCATGGTAGACACCACAGCATTAGAGAGCCCTCTCTTTTTTAGAATGTGGGCTTCAATAGCCAGGCCGTCAAACCTAGGGCTGGTAAGGAAGGGTGGTATATCGGTCCCTGCGAAAGCAGGTCCGGACGATGTGGGAGGGTCCAAGGACTCCCCACAGACATTTTTACAATCTCCGCGTACCATGCTCTTCGGGGCCACGCTGGAGCCACCAGAATCACTGGTTTCTTTTCTACCCTGATTCTGCGGAGTAATCGAGGTAACAATTGTGGCGGTGGGAATGCATATATCAGCTTGAACTGATCCCAAGGGAACACTAGGGCATCCGAGCCGCAAGCTAGGGGATCCCTTGTCCAAGAGACAAACCTGTCCACCTTTGCGTTGAATCTGGATGCTAGCAGATCTACATCCGGTGTTCCCCACCGCTGACATATTGTCCAGAAAACCTCGGGATGAAGGGACCATTCCCCTGGGCATAATTGTTGGCGACTTAGAAAGTCCGCCTTCCAATTCTCCACCCCTGGAATGAATACCGCAGATATGGCTGGGACATATCTTTCTGCCCATCTCAGGATGTAATTTACCTCCCTTTGGGCTGCACGACTCCTGGTGCCCCCCTGACGATTGATATATGCCACTGCTGTGGCATTGTCTGACTGAACTCTGACAGGGGACCCTTGGAGTTTGGATGTCCATGCTACTAGGGCATACCGGGCTGCTCGTATCTCTAAGAGATTGATGGGCAGGGCCTTTTCTGTATCCGACCATCTGCCCTGGAGAGACCATTGCTCCAGTACTGCTCCCCAGCCTACAAGGCTGGCATCTGTAGTGACCACCTTCCAGGAAATCGGACTGAAGGATTTCCCTCTTTCCAGATTCTGGGGAACCAACCACCAGCGGAGGCTCCTGCGAACGGAAGGGGACAAGGACATTGATAAGAACAGAGCCTGAACTTTTTTGTTCCAGGCTGACAGTATGGCCCTTTGCAACTTCCTTGAATGGAATTGACCGTAGGGTACTGCTTCGAATGATGCCACCATCTTTCCCAGCAGCCTCATGCACAGGCGTATGGATGGCTGTCTTTTTGAGCCCACTAAGTGGATCAAATCTCTCAAAGACGACCCCTTTTCTTGAGGCAAGAAAATTTTTCTCTGGTCTGAATCCAGCCTTAGCCCCAAGTATTCCAGACTTTTGACTGGCTTTAGGGCTGACTTGTCTCGGTTGATAATCCAACCGTGATATTCCAGATACTTGATTGTCTCGTGAACAACCACTTCTAGTTTTTCCACTGAGTGGTCTATCAGCAACAAGTCGTCTAGATATGCCATTATCGTTACACCTCGTGTTCTTAGATTGGCCAATAATGGGGCCAAAATTTTTGTGAACACTCTTGGTGCTGTGGCCAGACCGAAGGGTAAGGCTCTGAACTGAAAATGGCGGCCTTCTACCGCAAAGCGTAGAAATTTTTGGTGGGCTGGAAAGATGGGAATGTGCAAATAAGCATCCTTGATGTCGATCGAGGCTAACCATTCCTCCCCTTGTAGGGCAGTGGCTACCGATCGGATCGACTCCATCCGGAAAGTCCTGATATGCAGGAATTTGTTTAGCCCTTTTAGATTTAGTATGGGCCTCACGTCCCCGTTTGGCTTCGGAACTGTAAAGAGGTTTGAGTAAAACCCGAACCCCCACTCTTCCAGGGGAACCTCTATAATTACTGCTTGAAGCAATAATTGTTCTAGTGCCAACAGGAGGGATCCTCTCTTCTGGGGATCCCTTGGCACGTTTGACCTTATAAAGCGGGAAGAAGGGGAGTTTTTTAACTCCAATTTGTATCCCAGATTTACTGCGGAGAGCACCCATCTGTCTCGGATCGTGTCCCGCCAGGTCTCTGTGAACAACTGAAGTCTTCCCCCCACCCGATTGGGTGGGGGCAACCCTTCATGCATTTGACTTTGGGGGAGGTTTTGTACCTCTCCTGCTCCAGGGCTTTTTGTTACCCTGCAACTGTCCCTGATTTCTACCTCCGGGATTTGACCGAGGAGGCCGTCGGAACTGTTTCACAGCCGATGTCCTAGGGACTGGAGAAGCCGGCCTCTTAAAAGAGGGACCTCTAACTCTATTTTTAACCGGCAAAAGTGTACTTTTACCGCTGGAAATTCTCTGGATATACTTGTCCAGGTCTTCCCCGAATAAGCGCTCCCCATGAAATGGGAAGCGGACCAGCAATTTTTTACAGGGAGCTTCAGCAGACCAGTTTTTGAGCCATAGAAGCCTGCGCATATGTACTACAGACAGCGTAAGGCGGGAGGCCTGATGGATTGAATCCTTTATAGCGTCCACCGCAAAGCATAAGGCTCTAGGTAGATCAGCTAGGGCAAGAGCCTGCTGATCCGGCAAGTCCCTTAAGACCTGTTTCAACTGATCCTTCACTGCTTGGCAGACCCCAATAGCTGCCACTGCTGGTTGTGTCACCAATCCTGCTGTAGAAAAAGCAGATTTTAATAAGGACTCCAATTTTTTATCTATTGGGTCCTTGAACATTTGGACATTTTCCACCGGACATGTCAGTGATTTATTCACACAAGAGATGGCTGCGTCCACTGTAGGGACCCTCCATTTTCTGATGAACTTATCCTCCATGGGATAGACCACCGGAAATCTCTTGGGGGGAGTAAATATTTTGTCAGGATGCTCCCAATCCTGGTAAATGAGCCCCTCCAGTAAAGGATGGATCGGAAAGGAACAAACAGTCTGGGGAGCTTTTAGCGACCCCAACGAGGAGACAGAAGTGGAGGATGGCTCCGCAAGTGGCATTTTAAATGCTGATCGGACCATATTAGTCAGGGACTGAACCCATAACCTTTCAGCATGTGATGCTGAGAACGGCTCTTCCACTGTTGATTCCTCTGCAACCGAATCGACCTCATCCTGATCCCCCTCAGGTAGGTCGACCTCTGTATGGGACTGTTGCTCTGTTAACAGGCACTCTGAGGGGGGAGACGGAGATCGAGCGCTTTTCTCCTGTGACAGGGAAGCAGCGATCAATGCTGACAATCTCTCTTCCAGCCCTCCCAGAGCTGAGGAAAAAACCTCCTCTGTTACATACACAGGAGCAGGTGAACTGAGGACAGCCACAGTACCAGGTACTCCTGAGGGTGCTCTACGGTCACTAACCTCTGATTCTTCAGGGGAGACTGGTGCAGCCAAAGCATGCCCAAGATCCTCAGAGCCCGATGGAGACCCCCTATTCCTCCTGGAATTTCTAGTCCCGGAGTTTTTAGACGGCATATTCCTAAGCCACAAAGCTGAGGTATTCCAGCCGAAATAATAGGATTTTTATAACAGCTTACCTGTAAAATCCTTTTCTTGGAGTACATCACGGGACACAGAGCGACATAGTCATTACTAATGGGTTATATAGTTACCGTCAGGTGCTGGCACTGGCAACTTCCAAAACCGGAAGTACCCTCCCCTATATAAGCCCCTCCCATCCGGGAGCACCTCAGTTTTGTAGCAAAGCAATAAGTGTCCCCAAAGAGGGGTGGGAGCTCTGTGTCCCGTGATGTACTCCAAGAAAAGGATTTTACAGGTAAGCTGTTATAAAAATCCTATTTTCTTTCTCGTACATCACGGGACACAGAGCGACATAGTCATTACTAATGGGATGTCCTAAAGCAATGCCAAATGAGGGGGGGGATACACCATATATAAGCTGAGCGCTATCAGACATGAGGATCTTTTGCGGCCTGCAACACACTGCGCCCAAAGGCGACATCCTCCTGACTTCTAACGTCCACCTGGTAGGACCTAGTAAACGTGTGTACCGAAGACCATGTTGCGGCCTTACAGATTTGAGCCAGGGAGGCCTGGTGATGCACTGCCCATGAAGTTCCAACTGCTCTCGTGGAGTGCGCTCTAACTTTGAACGGAGGCGGTCTCCTTCTCAAGCCATAAGCTTGCATAATGACCTGTCGAATCCACTTGGCTAAAGTAGACTTTGACGCTGCCTGACCCTTTCTGGGGCCTTCCGGCAGAATAAACAAAGTATCCGTTCTGCGAATCTGAGCAGTGGCTTTTAGATAAGCTTTAACTGCTCTTACTACATCCAAAGAATGCAATAACTTTTCCTCTACCGAAGTAGGCTTGGGGAAAAAAGAAGGAAGAACCACATCTTGGTTCAAATGAAACCTCGATACCACCTTAGGAAGAAAGGCTGGATGAGGACGTAACACTACTCTGTCCTTATGGATAACCAGATATGGCTCCTTACAGGACATAGCTGCTAATTCCGATACTCTTTTAGCCGAACAAATGGCTACTAGAAAAAACAATTTCCTGGTGAGAAGCACCAAGGAAATATGCTGTAATGGTTCAAATGGTTGTTTCTGTAGAACCGACAGAACCAAGTTTAGATCCCATGAACATATGGGAATATTAACCGGAGGCCTAATACGCATCACTCCTTGTATAAAGGCTTTGACTAGTGAATGCGAAGCCAAGGGCCTTTGAAAAAATATTGACAAGGCCGAAATCTGACCCTTGATAGTACTCAAGGCAAGCTTCCTATCTACAGCCCACTGTAGGAAGTCCAGAATCCTACCTATTACGTACTTATGTGGATGCCATTTCTTGGCCTCACACCACGCGATGTACGCCTTCCAGATTTTATAGTAGATCTGCCTGGATACCGGCTTCCTGGCATTGATCATGGTAGATACCACAGCATTAGAGAGCCCTCTCTTTTTTAGAATGTGGGCTTCAATAGCCAGGCCGTCAAACCTAGGGCTGGTAAGGAAGGGTGGTATATCGGTCCTTGCGAAAGCCGGACGACGTGGGAGAGTCCAAGGACTCCCCACTGAAATTTTACAATCTCCGCGTACCACGCTCTTCGGGGCCACGCTGGAGCCACCGGAATCACTGGTTTCTTTTCTACCCTGATTCTGCGGAGTAATCGAGGTAACCATTGTGGCGGTGTGAATGCATATATCAGCTTGAACTGATCCCCAGGGAACACTAGGGCATCCGAGCCGCAAGCTAGGGGATCCCTTGTCCGAGAGACAAACCTATCCCCCTTTGCGTTGAATCTGGATGCTAGAAGATCTACATCCGATGTTCCCCACCGCTGACATATTGTCCAGAAAACCTCGGGGTGAAGGGACCCTTCCTCTGGGCCTAATTGCTGGCGACTTAGAAAGTCCGCCTTCCAATTCTCCACTCCTGGAATGGATACCGCAGATATGGCTGGGACATATTTTTCCTGCCCATTTCAGGATGTAATTTACTTCCCTCTGGGCTGCACGACTCCTGGTGCCCCCCTGATGATTGATATATGCCACTGCTGTGGCATTGTCTGATTGAATTCTGACAGGGGACCCTTGGAGTTTGGATGTCCATGCTACTAGGGCATACCGGGCTGCTCGTATCTCTAAGAGATTGATGGGCAGGGCCTTTTCTGCATCCGACCATCTGCCCTGGAGAGACTATTGCTCCAGTACTGCTCCCCAGCCTATAAGGCTGGCATCTGTAGTGACCACCTTCCAAGAAATCGGACTGAAGGATTTCCTTTTTTCCAGATTCTGGGGAACCAACCACCAACGGAGGCTCTTGCGAACGGAAGGGGACAAGGACATTGTAAGTCTAGGGCCTGAACTTTTTTGTTCCAGGCTGACAGTATGGCCCCTTGCAAATTCCTTGAATGGAATTGACCGTAGGGTACTGCTTCGAATGATGCCACCATTTTTCCCAGCAGCCTCATATACAGGCGTATGGACGGCTGTCTTTTTTGTACCCACTAAGTGGATCAAATCTTTCAAAGACAACACCTTTCCTCGAGGCAAGAATATTTTTCTCTGGCCTGAATCCAACCTTAGCCCCAAGTATTCCAGACTTTTGACTGGTTTTTAGGGCTGACTTGTCTCGGTTGATAATCCAACCGTGAGATTCCAGATACTTGATCGTCTTGTGAACGACCACGTCTAGTTTTTTCACTGAGTGGTCTATCAGCAACAAGTCATCCAGATATGCCATTATCATTACACCTTGTGTTCTTAGATTGGCCAATAAAGGGCCAGAATTTTTGTAAACACTCGTGGTGCTGTGGCCAAACCGAAGGGTAAGGCTCTGAACTGAAAATGGCGCCCTTCTACTGCAAAGCGTAGAAATTTTTGGTGGACTGGAAAGATGGGAATGTGCAAATAAGCATCTTTGATGTCGATCGTGGCTAACCAATCCTCCCCTTGTAGGGCAGTGGCCACCGATCGGATCGACTCCATCGGAAAGTCCTGATATACAGGAATTTGTATAGCCCTTTTAGAATTAATATGGGCCTCCCGTCCGCTTCGGGACTGTAAAGAGGTTTGAGTAAAACCCGAACCCTCATTCTTCCAGGGGAACCTCCATAATTACTCCTTGGAGCAATAGTTGTTCTAGTGCCAACAGGAGGGACTCTCTCTTCCGGGGATCCCTTGGCACGTTTGACCTCAAAAATGGGAAGGAGGAGAGTCTTTTAACTCCAAACTGTATCCCAAACCTACTGCGGAGAGCACCTATCTGTCTTGATCGTGTCCCGCCAGGTCTCTTGCGAACAACTGGAGTCCTCCCCCCACCCGACTGAGTGGGGGCTTCATGAATTTAACTTTGGGGGAGGTCTTGTACCTCCCCTGACCCAGGGTTTCTCATTACCCTGCTACTGTCCCTGTTTTTTACCCCCGGGATTTGACCGAGGAGGCCGTCGGAACTGTTACACAGCCGATGCCCCAGGGACTGGAGAAGCAGGCCTCTTAAAGAGGGACCTCTAACTCTGCTTTTAACCGGCAAGAGCGTATTTTTACCGCTGGAAATTTTCTGGATATTTGTCCAGGTTTTCCCTGAATAAGCGTTCACCATGAAATGGGACGCTAACCAGCCATTCTTTACAGGGAGCTTCAGCAGACCAGTTTTTGAGCCATAGGAGCCTACGCATATGTACTATAGACAGCGTAAGGCCTGATGGACTGAATCCTCTATGGCGTCAACCGCAAAGCCTAAGGCTCTAGGTAGATCAGCTAGGGCAAAGCCTGCTGATCTGTCAAGTCCCTCAAGACCTGTTTCAACTGATCCTTCACTGCTTAGCAGACCCCAATAGCTGCTACTGCTGGTTGTATCACCAAGCAGATTTTCATAAGGACTCCAATCTTTTATCTATTGGGTTCTTGAACATTTGGACATTATCCACTGGACATGTCAGTGATTTATACATACAAGAGATGGCTGCGTCCACTGTAGGGACCTTCCATTTTTTTTTTGATGAACTTATCCTCCATGGGATAGACCACCGGAAATCTCTTGGGGGAATAAATATTTTCTCAGGACGTTCCTAATCCTGGTAAATGAGCCCTTTCAGTAAAGGGTGAAGTGGAAAAGAACAAACAGTCTGGGGGCTTCTAGCGACCCCAACGAGGATACAGTAGTGGTTGATGGTTCCGCAAGGTGCATTTTTAAATGCTGATCGGACCATGTTAGTCAGAGACTGAACCCATAATCTTTCAGCTTAAGATGCTGAGAAAAGGTTCCCCCACTGTTGATTCCTCTATAACAGAATCAACCTCATCCTGATCCCCTTCAGGCAGGTCGATCCCTGTATGGGACTGTTGCTCTGCTAACAGGCACTCTGAAGGAGGAGACGGAGATCGGACGTGCTTTCCCTGACAGGGAGGCAGCGATAAATGTTGACAATCTCTCTCTAATCCTCCCAGAGCTGAGGAAAAAACCTCCTCTGTTACATACACAGGAGCAGGTGACTGAGGACAGCCACAGTACCAAGTACCCCTGCGGGGTCTCTACGGTCACTTACCTCTGAACTTCAGGGGAGACTGGTGCAGCAGGAGTATGCCCAAGATCCTCAGAGCCCGATGAGACCCCCTTCGCTTCCTGGAAGATTCAGTTCCGGAGCTACTGGACGGCATATTCCTAAGCCTAAAGCTGAGGTATTCCAGCCGTAATACACCACTTTTACTGAGAATAGTCTAGCACAATTGCTGCTATATCACAGTTGGTGTCTACTAATGTGCCTTTCTAGGGGATGCCTGTATCAACCGCTTGCTGTATGCCTTTAAATGTTGCCAGCTCTGTCTCTGTACTTCATAGCCAGCTTACTGCAATAATGTGGCTTTTTAAAAACCTGCTGGGACGCCCGCACATGCGCAGAAGCGCTGCGGCGCGCACAGAGCGTCATCCCCCAGGCCCCGCCCCTTTTTCCGGCCACCTCTATATATAGAGGCGCGTGCACGCGCACGCGCGCGGCCACGTGCGCCTCGGCGCTAATTTTCAAACATGAAAACCAGGGACAGGAGCCAGGGCCCCCTTTGCCGCAGGCCGGGGGATAGACGAACACTGCAACATGGCAGAGGAAACAGTTTCCTGTAGGAGAACTCACCAGCTGCCTGGACTTTGCTCTCTGAGAAGAAACTAGTCCATATGACAAGAAAAACATTCCACAGCGGCCTCTAGTGGACAAACACAGGTACCGCAGTTTAATATACTAAACATATATAAAAAAACATTCTTTTTTTTTTTCTTGACCACCATTAAAAATTATTACATTTTTTTTAGTAGTTACAGGCATGCACAGATATTAGCGGGAATACCGTTAGGTAACAGACAGAAAGACAAATTAGGCTTGGGGGTCCCCCAATAGAACCAAGTTCCTGGGGGCCCCCACTTACCTGTTCCCCGCCGCAGGACTTTGTTTGGTCCACAAAAGCCCAAACTTCACCTATCACGGCAGGCATTGTAATCAAACCTTCAGGGACCGGGTTCCCAAGGATTCCACTCCCCTGGACCTGTATAGCACCCTGCACAGAAAACATCTTGGTCGTGGGTATGACCAGAGCTCTGGATCCCAGGGTCCAGCTCTCCTAAGAGAAGCATTACAGGCAGAACCTTGCTCTTCTCTGCAAGGCCCGGGTACCGACCGTTTAGCTATGAAGCTTTTTTGGTCGGATCCGGAATAGCTTACTGAGGCCCAAAAGAACCTGTACGCAAGCTCAGTGAAAAACACATGTTTCTTCTTGGCCAACACCTTAGACACTGGCAAAAAAAACTGAGGTGCTCCCGGATGGGAGGGGCTTATATAGGGGAGGGTACTTCCGGTTTTGGAAGTTGCCAGTGCCAGCACCTGACGGTAACTATATAACCCATTAGTAATGACTATGTCGCTCTGTGTCCCGTGATGTACGAGAAAGAAACACCAGTTACTGATAATAGTCTAGCATAAATGCTGCTATAAGAAACAGTTGGTGTCTACTAATGTGCCTTTCTAGGGGATGCCTGTATCAACCGCTTGCTGTATGCCTTTAAATGTTGCCAGCTCTGTCTCTGTACTTCATAGCCAGCTCACTACAATATTGTGGTTTTTTTAAACTGCTGGGATGCCCGCACATGCGCAGAAGCGCTGCGGCGCGCACAGAGCGTCATCCCCCAGGCTCCGCCCCCTTTCCCGGCTCACCTCTATATATAGAGGCGCGTGCACGCGCGCGGCCACGTGCGCCTTCGGCGCTAATTTCAAAAAACGGAAACAAGGGACAGGAGCCAGGGCCCCTTTTTGCCGCAGGCCGGGGGATGGACGAGCACTGCAACATGGCAGAGGAAGCAGTTTCCTATAAGAGAACTCACCATCTGCCTGGACTTTGCTCTGCTGAGAAGAAACTAGTCCACATGACAAGAAAACATTCCACAGCGGCCTCTAGTGGACAAACACAGGTACCGCAGTCTAATATATTAAATATATATATATAAAAAAATATTTTTTTTTTTTTTTTGACCACCATTAAAAATTATTACATTTTTTTAGTAGTTACAGGCATGCACAGAATTTTGCGGGAATACCATTAGGTAACAGACAGAAAGACAAATTAGGCTTGGGGGTCCCCCAATAGAACCAAGTTCCTGGGGGCCCCCACTTACCTGTTCCCCGCCGCAGGACTTTGTTTGGTCCACAAAAGCCCAAACTTCACCTATCACGGCAGGCATTGTAATCAAACCTTCAGGGACCGGGTTCCCAAGGATTCCACTCCCCTGGACCTGTATAGCACCCTGCACAGAAAACATCTTGGTCGTGGGTATGACCAGAGCTCTGGATCCCAGGGTCCAGCTCTCCTAAGAGAAGCATTACAGGCAAAACCTTGCTCTTCTCTGCAAGGCCCGGGTACCGACCGTTTAGCTATGAAGCTTTTTTGGTCGGATCCGGAATAGCTTACTGAGGCCCAAAAGAACCTGTACGCAAGCTCAGTGAAAAACACATGTTTCTTCTTGGCCAACACCTTAGACACTGGCAAAAAACTGAGGTGCTCCCGGATGGGAGGGGCTTATATAGGGGAGGGTACTTCCGGTTTTGGAAGTTGCCAGTGCCAGCACCTGACGGTATCTATATAACCCATTAGTAATGACTATGTCGCTCTGTGTCCCGTGATGTACGAGAAAGAAAAGTGCGTGTTATACGCCGATAAATACGGTATATTGAATATGCAACAAATGAAATACTTGAAGGGACTCTGAAGGGACTCTGAGTAAACCCAAAAAGTGCTGGACGGTACGCATGGACGCCTAAAAACTCTGGGCCACATAAGGATTAGACCGTATATCGGCTTGATTGAATATCTGCACAGGGGGGGCTGTCTCCTTTCCCCCTTCGTGTCCAGGGGCGGAAAAGGCCGACCGGGCCACCATGCAGCGTCTCCGGGCTACCTCACCCTCCCCAAATCTAAGGAGAGGGGGAGGGAGGCTGAGCGGCAGAGTCTGAGCTGCACCTCCAAAATGAGAGAACCAAGAGGAAAGATCATTAATGGTTCTAAGGCCAACAATGGGCCAAAAGGGAGCAGGGAGGAGGGGAGGGGGAGAGGGAGGAGGTATTGGAGGGAGGAAGGAGGGGTTCTGTAAAGGGGGAGTGGAAGGGAGGGGGGAGGGAAGGATCTGGGGGGGAGCTAAAGGGGTTTTGTAAAGGGGAGAAAGGAGGGGATCCTACCTTTTGGACTCTACAAAAAAGAAAGGGAAAAGGGGATGAAAGACAGATAAAACGTAAACAGTTTATAAACAAAAAAGAAGAAAAAAATATATATATAGATGTCAGCAATAAATTTCCTGTCCTACAATGTTATAGGTCTCAATATACCTACCAAAAGACATAAGGTCTTAAGAGAGCTTAAGCATCATAGAGCAGATGTGGTTTTCTTACAGGAGACCCACCTGACCCTAGAATCAAATATTAAATTATACTCACCCAATTTCCCGAATTGGTTTTACGGAGATACTATCTCCAAAAGGGCAAGGGGGGTTGCAATAGGGTTTTCTAGGGAAATGAGGTTCACATTGGAGGATAGAATGATGGATAAAGTTGGGAGATATATTTTTCTAAAAGGGAAGTTGGGGGAAATGAAATGCACCTTGGCAAATATCTACGCTCCTAATGTGAACCCCATTAAATATCTCATTGAAACTCTGGGGAAATTGAAGGATTTTGGGGTGGGATATATAATTTTGATGGGAGATATGAACTTTTGTTTGGATCCGGCAGTGGATAGTACGTCCCGGATACAGGGGACAAATAACGTACAACTGACAAAGATAAAACAAAAAATGCATAGTAGTCAGATGGTTGACATATGGAGGATTATGCATCCAAAATCAAGGGATTATACGTTTTTCTCCCCTGTACACGGGACGTACTCGAGGATAGACCACATAATGGTCGAACACAGAATGCTGGATGTGGTCATGGAATCAAACATAGGAATTGCCTCGCTCTCTGATCATGCCCCTGTAAGCATGAAACTAAAAGTTCCCAAATATCATAGACAACCCTATACTTGGCGACTAAATGAGGAACTGCTCCGGGATGAAGAAGGATTAAAGAGGGTGAAATAGGAATTAGAACATTACTTCCAGATAAACAATACGGAAGGGATATCAGGGGCAACCCTATGGGAGGCACACAAAGTCTACATTAGGGAGATCTTGATTTCGGAAGGGGTAAGGAAAAAAAAAAAGAGAGAGAAGTAGAAAAATAGGATTTTTTACTCACCGTAAAATCCTTTTCTCTGAGTCCATGGACCGACACAGCTTCTCTATTGACAAAGTGGGTATTATCCGTTAATTAGGAGTGACTAGGCAGAAAAACTTGTAAAAAGTGTTGCATCACACCTTCTACAGTACCGCCCAGGGGGCGGACCCTCTGGGTATAACCCTCTCAGTCTGCACATCGCAGATCAGTTCGTCAAAAAGCAGTACAAACTTAAAAGGAGGGGTGGGTGCTGTGTCGGTCCATGGACTCAGAGAAAAGGATTTTACGATGAGTAAAAAATCCTATTTACTCTTTCGTCCATGGACCGACACAGCTTCTCTATTGACAAAGTGGGACGTCCCAAAGCAGTGTCAGAGAAAAAACGAGGGGTGGTAACAGCATAAAAACAAACTTCACCCCAAAACACAAAACAGCACTCCTCCAACGGAGGAGTTGCAACTCTAAACAGCCGCCTGCAAAACCTTGCGGCCGAAAGAGGCATCCGAAGATGCACCTACATCAATTTTGTAGAATTTTGTGAAAGTGTGAGCGGACGACAAAGTCGCCGCTTTACATAGTTGGGAAACAGACGCTTGATGTCGGAAAGCCCCAGAGGCACCTATTGCCCTGGTCGAATGCGCCGTGACAGGAAAGGGGGGCGCCTGACCCTTTAAGGCGTAAGCCTGGATTACTATCTGTCGGATCCACCTAGAGATGGTGGCCGATGAGACTGCTTGGCCCTTCTTGGGACCAGCCACCGAAACAAACAGTGAGTCTGACTTCCGGAACAGGGAAGTAGCAGATATGTATACTCTCAAAGCTCGGACAACGTCCAAGGAATGCAACGCCGACTCCTTAGGATTCGACGGCTGAGGACACAAGGATGGAAGTACAATGTCTTCGTTGAGATGAAAAGCCGAAACGACTTTCGGAAGAAAGGAAGGCTGCGGCCGCAGCACCACCTTATCCTTGTGGAAAATCAAATAGGGAGCCTTGCAGGACAAGGCTGCCAGCTCAGAGACTCGTCTAACTGACGTAACAGCCACCAAAAAGACCACTTTCTGAGAAAGTGTCAACAGGGGAATATCTCTAATATTCTCAAACGGTGCCGTCTGAAGCACCGAGAGGACCAGGTTCAAGTCCCACGGAGGTAATGGGGGGCGGACCGGAGGGGCCACATGTCGAACCCCCTGCCCAAATGTACTCACGAGAAAGTGAGTCACCAGGGGTCGCTGAAAAAAGACAGCCAGGGCAGATATCTGTCCCTTAATCGTACTTAGGGCAAGCCTTTGGTCTACCCCATGCTGTAAAAACAGCAGGATTCTGGAAACCAAATAGGTACGCGGATGCCATTTCATTTCCTCACATATGGAGATGTAGGCCCTCCAAGTGCGGTGATAGACCTTCCTAGAGGACGGTTTCCGAGCACTTCTCATAGTAGAGATTACTGAGTCTGACAGGCCCCGATCTCTCAGTACCTGGTTCTCAACAGCCATGCCGTTAAAGCCAATGACTGTAAAGCAGGATGGAATATGGGACCTTGCGATAGCAGGTCCTTCCGTAGTGGTAGGCGCCAGGGGACGTCTGCTACCAGACGTACTAGATCGGTGTACCAAGGACGCTGAGGCCAATCTGGAGCGATTAGGATCATTGGAATTCCCTCTGCCTCCACTCTGCGGAGCAGAAGAGGAAGAAGCCTTAAGGGAGGGAAGGCATAGATTAGCCGATACTGACCCCACGATGCTACCAACGCGTCCGTTGCGTCTGCCCATGGGTCTCTTGACCGGGCCACAAACCTCAATACCTTCCGATTGAGTCGGGAAGCCAGAAGATCTACGTCTGGTGTGCCCCATCTTTGGCAGAGGAGTTGGAACACCTCCGGGTGTAAGGACCATTCTCCCTGGTCCAGCATCTGGCGGCTCAGGTAGTCCGCCTGCCAGTTTTCCACACCCAGAATGTACACGGCCGACAGTGCCGGTACGCTCCTCTCTGCCCACTTCAGGATGCGAGCGATCTCCGATGCTGCAGCTGAGCTTCTTGTTCCTCCTTGATGATTGACATATGCCACTGCTGTGGCGTTGTCTGACTGGATCCTGACTGGACGCCCTTGCAGTCTCTGAGACCATTTGAAGAGGCACAGCTTGATCGCCCGGATCTCCAGGACATTGATCGGCAGGAGGGCTTCCTCTGGGGTCCAGCGACCTTGCGCCGACTGGACACCCCAGACTCCCCCCCAACCTGTAAGGCTGGCGTCCGTCGTGATCACTATCCAGTAAACCGGAAGAAATGACTTCCCGGCCATTAGAGCCGGTGCTGTCAGCCACCATACCAGGGATCTCCTGACTAGGTGGCTCACTCGGATTTGATAATCCAGAGATGAAGGGCATCTGTTCCATCTGGACAGAACTTCCTTCTGTAACACTCGAGTGTGGTATTGAGCATATGGGACCGCCTCGAAGGAGGCTACCATGAGGCCCAACACTCGCATGCAAAAACGGAGTGACGACCAATTCCTGGAAGTCAGCTGCCGTACTGCAGCCCGGAGGGTCTGCAACTTCTCCACAGGCAGGAATACCTTTGCCTCTGAGGAATCCAGAATCAACCCCAGGTACACTAGGCGTTGAGTGGGCACCAATACTGACTTTTGCGTGTTTAGTATCCAACCACAGTCTCGAAGAGTCTGACAGGTAATGGACATGCTTACCTCTAATTCTGAGCTTGAAGGGGCCTTCAGCAGAAGGTCGTCCAAGTAACCTGTGATAGCGATACCCCGCTGTCTTAGAAGTGCCAGAATCGGAGCGAGCACCTTGGTGAACGTCCTGGGTGCTGAGGCAAGGCCAAACGGGAGGGCCACAAACTGGTAGTGGTTCTTCCCGATAGCAAATCGCAGAAACCTCTGGTGTCTGGAGTATATGGGGACATGCAGGTATGCGTCCTTGATGTCCAAGGAGGCCAGAAAGTCCCCCGGATGGAGAGCCGTGACTACGGATCGAACCGACTCCATACGAAATCTTTGTACCTTCACAAAGCAATTGAGGGCTCTGAGATCCAAGATTGGACGAACCCCCTCCTTCTTTGGCACAATGAACAGATTTGAGTAAAAACCCTGACCCCGTTCCTGTTCTGGAACTGGAATAACTACCCCGTGTTCCAGTAGACCCTGGACCGCCCCATACAGGGCCTCCCGACGGGTCGGTAGTAGCTGGAGATTGGAGGTGATGAATCTGTCTGGTGGACAAGAGAGAAATTCTATCTTGTAACCTGAGGAGATTACTTCGCAAACCCACCTGTCGGAGACTAGAGCAGTCCACTGAGTCGCGAATTCACGAAGACGTCCCCCCACCCGAGAGCTGGGTGGGGGCGGACCTTCATGTGGACGCAGATTTGTCCGCAGGCTTGTTGGGTCTGCGGGACCAAGGACGCTTTTGTCCTTGGGCAGGCGCTTTATCGGCCTGGGGTCTTTTCCCTGTCGCCCTAGGGGGACGAAAAAACCACTTGTGTGCAGTAAAGGAGGGCCCTTGCCCTTGGCGTGGCCCCTTACCCTTGCTAATTTGGGGAAGCAAAGTGCTTTTACTTCCTGTGGCATCCTTGATGATGTCATCCAGAGAAGCCCCAAAAAGTCTGTCGCCCTTAAAAGGCAGATCCAACAGGGCTTTCTTGGAAGTCTGGTCCGCAGACCAGCCTTTTAGCCAGATCAGGCGGCGTATTGCTACTGCATAAACCGAAGTTTTAGACAGCAGGGGAATAGTATTCATGTCTGACTCGCAGACAAACCTAAGGCCCTGGACCAACAGGTCGGCCAATGTTATCTCATCAGGAGGAGCATCTCGCTCCTTAACCCCTGGAGTAGCAATCTTGCCCATTCAGTAAGTGTGTGAGACACTAGGGCCTCCGCCAATGCCGGGCATACTGCCGAGCCTACCACTGAGTATAGGTAGCAAGCGAGTGCTTCAGCCTTCTTATCCACAGGGTCCTAGAAAACAGGAGCCCCTTCTACAGGAATTGTGGTGGCTCTATTAAGTCTGGACACCGGAGGGTCCACTATAGGGGGGAGAGGTCCATTTCTTCAGAAAACTCTCCTCAAAAGGGGTACCGTACCGCAAACCTCTTTGGGGCTGTAAAGACCCTCAGTGGGTTCTCCCATTCCTTGTATAAGAGTTTATCAAAAGACACACAAGGGAACACCTTAGCAGTGCGGGCAGGTCTATGAAACCCAAGTGGACCGGAGTCTCTGCTGCTTCTGCAGTATTTTCCAACTTTAGCGTATCCCGCACTGCAGTAATAAGGTCAGATACCAAAGCCGTCTCGCGTACTGACCTGGACTTGGAGTCCTCCTCACTGTCCGATCGGTCACGGTCTGCAGTCTCTGATGCATCAGAATCTGGGCCATGAGCCGTAGCTGGACCTGGTTCTGCATCAGAAATATCCCCAGAAGATTGCAGGGGACGGGGGCGTTTATTACCCCCTGTATTCCCGTGTGCTGCTTCCACCCTGGCAGCAAACGCCTCTAGGATTGCCGACATAGCGTCCATAGACACCTCAGGGACACCAGCTGCTAAATCTGGTGTTTCAGGGGAGAAGACATCTGGCTCAGATGCCATGCTGACCACACGCTGACACTCACAGGGCTCCAGGCAAGATATCAATAGGCCACCCTCCTGCGCTGCAGAGATGCTGGGTTACCCAGAGGACTCACCACCCTGGATAGGTACTGCTATGCTGCGCCTGTGATGCTGTCCCTCTGCTGCTGTGTCAGTCTGCTTCTTTTATCAGCACTTCCTGTGTGAATTTTCACGCCAGTGTAATGCACCCTAGAGGCCGGAGGCTCTCGCAAAATGGTTGCCAAAAACGTCTGTATGGAAGATAATGTGGGCTCTAAGAAAATGGCCGCCGACAGAAGATAGAGGTCAGGCAGCCATAGCCCACAAAAAGATGGCCGCCGAACGGCAATATCTGCATACAGGGTGGACCAACATGGCCGCCGATCACCTGATAGGGGCCAGTGGGTGTGGCCGAACCACAGGAAGATGGCCGCCAGGCAGTTACAAGAGGCCAAACTTGGCATGGACCACCTCAAAATGGCCGCCGACAGCATGGAGACACAGAAACACAGGTAAGCAAAAATGACATTTCTTTTAAATGTTAGTTACAGCCAGCCCCGCTCCAGTGGGACCCCCTAGGTGACCCCCAGCACCCAGCAACCTTTAGCTAGAAGCCCAGGGAGGAGGGAAAGGCAGGGAGAGAGGGAAGAAAGGGGCCACAACCACTTACTTGATCTCTCCAGGAATGTCCAGCTAAATCACCCAGCCGAGGCAGGGGAGTTTTACTTACCTATCCTGCATGTATTCTGCTGGAAGACATTCCAAACAGATCATCGTCCGCGCACGGAAGGTGACTGTTGGCCAGGCATGCTGTGATTGGACCCAGAAGGGACGATCATATGTATGCCCTGGAGCATGACGCTCACCGGACAGGCTGCTGCGACTCGGCCGTAAGGTCAGCCGAAGCTGAGCGGTCCGATGCAAACCTTGGAGCGTAAGCTCACCGGCCAGGCTGCTGCGACTCGGCCGTAAGGTCAGCCGAAGCTGAGCGGTCCGATGCAGGCCCTGGAGCGTAGGCTCACCGGCCACCCGTGGAGCGACGGGCATGTCGTGGAAAACCCAGCGCGTAGCTAGGGTCGGCACACGCTCGATGGCCGAAACTGGGGAGACTACAAGGATCGAGGATCCAGCCTGTCACCCAGTCGGCAGTTGATCGAAGATCGCAGGAAACAACAAATGTAGCAAAAAAATAAAATAAATATATATATATATTTTTTTTTTTTCCCCGGACCAATGGGCCCGAAGGGAGCCATGTCCTACTCCTTGCTAGACAGAAAAAAACTGATCTGCGATTTGCAGACTGAGAGGGTATACCCAGAGGGTCCGCCCCCTGGGCGGTACTGTAGAAGGTGTGATGCAACACTTTTTACAAGTTTTTCTGCCTAGTCACTCCTAATTAACGGATAATACCCACTTTGTCAATAGAGAAGCTGTGTCGGTCCATGGACGAAAGAGTAATATAACTCGTTGATAGAAGAAATATTCAAAATTGAGCAAGAGCATAAAAAACAACAGGGGCAACAACAAGAGTTATATCATGAATTAGTGATGAAAAGGGACGAACTTAAAGAATTAATGGAACAAGAGACTAAAATAAAACTACATCGCATAGCAAAAGAAAGGTATAAGTCTCGGAACAAGTCTAGTAAACATCTAGCAAGAATGGTACAAAATAAAAAGACTAGAAATTTCATAGAAAAGAACGGAGAGGAAGTGTACATAACTAAGGACATAGCAGATACATTTAAAAACTACTATGAGGGGTTGTATTCAGTGGAGCAGAAGAGATGGGGGATAGGAGAGAAACAACTAAAAATAAAAGAATTTCTAAGAAAGGCGGGATTGCATAGGATCAATGAGGACGAAAGAATGGCATTAGATAAACCCATAACGGAAGAAGAAATAAGTAATGTACTAAGACTCAGCCCCAGGGAAAATTCCCGGCCCCGACGGGTTTACAGTATTATATTTAAAAAAATGTAAGGAGATATTGATACCCAGGATATGTAAATATATGAATGGATTAGGGATGGACTATGAAATGGAAAGGGAGGCCTCAGTAGCTATAATAACGGTCATACCAAAGGAGGGGAAAGATGAAAGGTTATGCTCCGGATATAGGCCGATCTCGCTATTAAACGCGGATGTAAAACTATACGCGAAAGTCCTGGCAGAAAGAATGAAGAGATTTATGCCCACACTGGTCCATCCGGATCAGGTGGGATTTATCCCAGGTAGGGAGGGGAGGGACAATGGTGTGAGAGCATTGCTCCTCCTCCAGAAAATAAAAGAGAATAAGTCCCCAGGTCTACTCATGTCAGTAGATGCAGAAAAAGGCAATTGACAGGGTAGACTGGGGACTCATGATACAAACCCTGGAAACTATGGGCCTGGGAGCCAGGATGATACAATGGATTAAAACATTGTATCAGCACCCTATGGGTAGTGTTAAAATAAATGGCACATTATCTTTAGCTTTTGAGATGAAAAATGGGACAAGACAGGGATGCCCCCTGTCCCCCCTCTTGTTTGTGCTGTCCCTGGAATCTCTGCTTGCGACGGTACGAAATAACCCAGACATTAAAGGGATTAGAATGGAGGAAGACGAACATAAACGCTCAGCCTTTGCGGACGATGTCTTGTTCTTTATCAGTAATCCCAGGACCACATAACCAAATTTACTTAAAGTATTTAAACAATATGGTGAAATATCAAACTTTAAAGTTAATATAGCTAAAACTGAGATTCTAAATGTCAACATTGGAAAGGTAGAAGAACAGAGCCTAAGAAAAGAGTTTAATTTTCCTTGGCAGAAGGAACTCAAGAACTTGGGGGTAAAACTCGCTAATTCAATAAAAAAAATATACAAGATAAACTATATCCCTCTACTAGATGAAATAAAAAGTGAAATCAGAAAGATGATAAACCGCCCGATATCATGGATAGGAAGGATTAACATTCTGAAGATGGTTCTGCTGCCGAAAATCTTATATAAATTTCAGATGTTACCAGTTGCAATACCTCAACCGTACTTCAGAGTGTTAAAAAAGATGCTAATGAATTTTGTGTGGAAGAATAAAAAACATAGAATCTCCTTCTCGGTATTAAAACAGGAAAAAAAACATGGAGGGCTGGCAGTGCCAGACATCAAAAAATACTACAATGCGGTGGTGTTGTCCCGGATAGTTGAGTGGGCCAAAGATAGGCACGAAAAAGGTGGGTAAAAATTGAAAAGGTAATGGCAAACACACAATTGGGAGGTGTAATTTGGAACCCCCCCCCCCCCCCCCCCCCGTATAGAGAATTAGGTGAAAACACTCATGGGGTGACACGAATTGCACTTAAAATTTGGGACAGGTTACATAAACAAATACATAGGGACTATAACTCTCCCCTTATAGAATTAAAAGAAAATGAATATTTTGCACCAGGAAAAAAAACAGTGGGAGGAAATTGGATTAAAAAAGATAGAGCATGATTAAGAGATATAATAAAAAAAGGGAAAATTACACCATTTCAAGAATTAAGACACAATAGGGAATTAATGATATTAGATGAATGGAGGTACCATCAGTTGGCCCACTTTGTACAAAGCCTCCCCCAGCCAATTAGGTCGGGGGAGGAGCTTACGGCGTTGGAACGGCTCTGTACGGCCGATAATCCAAAAGGAACTATATCAAAACTCTATAAATTGCTGTTGACAGTGGACGAACTGGAGATACCCCCATTTATAAAGAAATGGGAAAGAGAATTGGGAATACACAGGGATAAAAGGACTGTAGAGAGAATAATAAAATTGACCCACTCGTCTGCTATGGACAACAGGACCGCAGAGATGAATTATAAATATATTACAGGTTGGTATGCCACACCAGATAAATTGAGTAAATTTCAAGTGGAACAGAAGGCAGAATGCTGGAGAGAATGTGGGGAGAGGGGAACAATAGCCCACTTGTGGTGGCAGTGTCCTAAAATTCAAAAATATTGGGAAAAGATACTGGAAATGATAAAAGTAATAACCGAGAAGGAGATTAAAAAAGATCCATGGATAGTTTTATTCCATGGAGGAGAAGGAGGAATGAAACAGTATAAAGAGTCACTGGTCCCACATTTACTAAACGCGGCCAAAAGGCTGATTCGCAAAAAATGGAGAGAAGTGGAAAGCCCATCTGTATGGGAATGGATAGACTCCGTGGAAGAAACATATAGTATGGAGGGACTGAAGTACGGCATAGAGGAGGAAAAAAAAGGATTTAAAAACAAAGTGGGAATGTTGGAAAGAATTTAAGAAAACATGGAGTTATGCAGAAAATCTGAGAAGCTAGAGGAAAATTTGTAGAAAATAAGAGGTAGAAGGGGGGAGGGGGGTATATAGTGGAAAGGGGGGACGGGAGGGTGAAATAGAGATTTTAGAAATGTGAATATAAGGAGAAGAGCCAAGAGTCCCTTAGTACTCATTTTAATTTTTGTCTATGTATTATCTTGGCTGTATAAATGGAAATGGAAATGTATTGGTGTAACATTACTGGAATCTTGATAAAAGAAAATAAAGAATAAAAAAAAAAGAATATTTATTGCTAGCACATGAGCACTGCTGGCTCCTTATATTATTTATTTCTGGTATTTATGAATTGCTGACAATATATGCAGCGCTTTTACTATTGTACATTCACATAAGTCCTTGCCCTCAGTGATCTTACAATCTAAGCTACCTATCTCACATGCCTACATAACCATACTAGGATCCAAATGGCCTTTGAGCTTGTCGGGAGTGTGGGAGGAAACCGGAGTTCCTGGAGGAATCCCACGCAAGCACAAGAACATGCAAACTACATGCAGTTAGTGTCCTGGCTGGGATTCAAACTAAGGACCCTAGTGCTGCAATGCAGGCGTGCAAATTAAGCCACTGTGCTGCTTCCCACATTTCTCCATCTACTGTATACAGAATTGCAAGAGGCTGATAAACAAGTAAAATTCAGGTACCAACAATATTGTTTTTTTAATTTGGCCAACTATCATTTGCTAGTCTGTTGGTTCTTAAAATATAACTCCAGCTAAAAATGATTTGTTTTTAGTTTTGGATATAGTGGTAAAGAGGAATTGTCAGAACGGGATGGATGTCTCTGTAATTACCGTATTTATCGGCGTATAACACGCACTTTTTTCCCCTTAAAATCAGGGGAAAATCGTGGGTGCGTGTTATACGCCGATACCCACTGATCCCGGCGATCTCCGCTGACTGAGCGGAGCGCAGCGATCGCCGCCGAGATACACATAGCCGAGTGTACTCAGCTATACTCGGCTTTTCTCGGCTCTGCTCACAGTCACGCCCAGTCCCGCCATTGGACCTGTGATATGTCCATCATAGGGCGGGACTCGGCGTGACTGTGAGCGGAGCCGAGAAAAGCCGAGTATAGCCGAGTACACTCGGCTATGTGTATCTCGGCGGCGGCTCCGCCCAGTCCCTGCGTCTCTGCGTCCCTGCGTTCTCGGCGGCGTTCGCCCCGCTCCGCCTAGTCTCTGCGGCGATCTCGGCGGCGCCAATTTTGAAAACTGGGGCAAGGCTGCACTTAGCAAAGGCTGCACTGGACACTGGGCAAAGGCTGCACTGGACAAAGCTGCACTGGACACTGGGCAAAGGCTGCACTGGACACTAGGCAAAGCTGCACTGGACACTGGGCAAAGGCTGCACTGGACAAAGCTGCACTGGACACTGAGCAAAGCTGCACTGGGCAAAGGCTGCACTGGACACTGGGGCAAGGCTGCAATGGACACTGCTGACAAGGCTGCAACGGACACTGGTAAGGCTGCATTTAAATGTAAGTTTTTTTTTTCCTTAAACTTCCCTCCTAAAAGTTTTTTTCCCTAAAATTCCCTCCTAAACTTGGGGTGCGTGTTATACGCCGGTGCGTGTTATACGCCGATAAATACGGTACATAAAAAAAACTTCACTAGAAAGAAATGGGTTAAAACGCTGACATCAAGAAAATATTTACTCTATTTTCTTTGGCTGGCTTGTCCCATATATCTCAGCCTCAACAGTACTTGCTGATTGTCCAGGCAGCACTCCATCCTGTTGTACACCATTTTATCCCTATGACTGTTTTTAGCCAATCCCTTCACAAACCACATCCTGATATAAATTTCTATACCAGTATAATCCCGCTCACTATCTCTTGCTCACTCTGTGCACTACCCTATCCACACCACTTTCAGTCATACTTCTGTTCACTTTCTGTCATGGGGTTTATTTTTTTAAATTTTTTTTTTTCACTGATCAATTCGATAATACCATGCTACATACAGTATATAAAAGGGCCAATTTAACCACTTGCCGCCCGCCCTATTACAGAATGACGGCGGCAAAGTGGTTTCAATAACCTGACCGGACGTCATATGACGTGATCAGGATATTGAGCCGCTGGGGGCGCGCATCGCGGCGATCGTTGTTGCAGGGTGTCACTCTGACACCCCACAACACCAATCTAGGTAAAGAGTCTCTGACGGAGACTCTTTACCACGTGATCAGCCGTGTCCAATCACGGCTGATCACAATGTAAACCAGAAGAGCCGGTGATCGGCTTTTCCTCTGACAGGGGGGGTTTGTGCTGATTGATTATCAGCGCAGCCCCCCCCCAGGATGCCCACACTGGACCACCAGGGATGCCACCAGACCACCAGGGATGCCCACCACCAGGTATGCCACCCTAAACCACCAGGGATGCCAATCAGTGCCCCTAATGGATGCCAATAAGTGCCCACAATGGATGCCAATCAGTGCCCACAATGGGCATCACTGATTGGCAGGCATTATTGTTTGGCACTGATTGGCATCCATCATTACAGTACATCAGTGATGCCTATCAGTGCCCATCCATGCCACCTATCAGTGCCCATCCATGTCACCTATCAGTGCCTATCCATGCCCATCCGTGCCACCTATCAGTGCCCATCCATGCCCATCTGTGCCGCCTATCAGTGCCCATCCGTGCCACCTATCAGTGCCCATCCGTGCCGCCTATCAATGCCCATCCGTGCCGCCTATCCGTGCCGCCTATCCGTGCCCATCCATGCTGCATATCTGTGCCGCATATTAGTGCCCATCAATGCCATCTCATCAGTGCCACCTCATCGGTGCCCGTCAGTGCAGCCCCATCAGTGAAGGAGAAAACTTATTTAAAAAGTTTTGTAACTGAAACAAAAAAAAAACTTTTTTTTTCAAAATTTTCGGTCTTTTTAATTTTTTTTTAGCAGAAACTAAAAATCCCAGAGGTGATCAAATACCACCAAAAGAAAGCTCTATTTGTGGGAACAAAATGATAAAAATTTAGTTTGGGTACAGTGTAGCATGACCGCGCAATTGTCATTCAAAGTGCAACAGCGCTGAAAGCTGAAAATTGGTCTGGGCAGGAAGGTTTATAAGTGCCCTGTATGGAAGTGGTTAAAAAAAAAAATACACTATTTTTAATGCAATTAACACTTTGGTGAATATACCACAGCAGTAGTTCTGAGAGGGAATATCAGGAGTAATGGATTACGTTGATGTAAGAGGATTAATTCCTGTATTATGGTTCCTTTAGCACAAGCAGCAGTGCATTGGGGCACCTACTGTGCCTTGTAAAGGTATTCATACCCCTAGATATTTTCTACATTTTGTCATGTTAAAACCAAAAGCACAAATGTATTTTATTGGGATTTTATGTGATACAGCAACACAAAGTGGCACATAATTGTGAAGTGGAAGGAAAATAAGAATAATTTTTCCAAAGTTTTATTAATACATGTGTGAAAAGTGTGGCGTTCATTTGTATTCAGCCCTGAGTCAACACTTTGTAGAACCACCTTTTGCTGCAATTACAGCTGCAAATATTTTTGGGGATGTCTCTACCAGCTTTGCACATCTAGAGAGTGACATTTTTGCCAATTCTTCTTTGCAAAATAACTCAAGCTCTGTCAGATTGGATGGAGAGCGTCTATGAACAGCAATTTTCAAGTCTTTCCACAGATTCTCAATTGGATCTAGGTCTGGACTTTGTCATGCTAACAAATGAATATGCTTTGATCTAAACCATTTCATTGTAGCTCTGGTTGTATGTTTAGGGTCATTGTCCTGTTGGAAAGTGAACCTCTGCCCCAGTCTCAAGTCTTTTGCAGACTCCAACAGGTTTTTTTCTAAGATTGTCCTGCATTTGGCTCCATCCATCTTCCCATCAACTCTGACCAGCTTCCGTGTTCCTGTTCAAGAAAAGCATCCCCACAACATAATGTTGGTGTGTTCAGGGTGATGTGCAGTGATAGTTTTCAGCCACACATAGCGCTTTGCTTTTAGGCCAAAAAGCTACATTTTGGTCTCATCTGACCAGAGAACCTTTTTCCACATATTTGCTGTGTCCCCCACATGGCTTCTCGCAAACTGCAAATGGGACTTCTTATGGCTTTCTTTCAACAATGACTTTTTTTCCCACTCTTCCATAAAGGCCAAATTTGTGGAGTGCATGACTAATAGTTGTCCTGTGGACAGATTCTCCCACCTGAGCTGTGGATCTCTGCAGCTCCTCCAGAGTTACAATGGGCCTCCTGGCTGCTTCTCTGATTAATGCTCTCCTTGCCCAGCCTGTGAGTTTAGGTGGATGGTCATGTCTTGGTAGGTTTGCAGTTGTACCATACTCTTTCCATTTTCAGATGATGGATTGAACAGTGCTCCGTGAGATGTTCTAAGCTTGGGATATTTTTTTATAAGCTAACAATGCTTTAAACTTCTCCAGGACTTTATTCCTGACCTGTATGGTGTGTTCCTTGGCCTTCATGATGCTGTTTGCTCACTAAGGTTCTCTATCCTCTGAGGGCTTCACAGACCAAAACAGGAAAAGAAGATTTTTCTGGATAGCAGCACTCCAAGATAAAAAGCCTTTATTTCAAAAGTCCAGGAATCCAAAACACACACTGCACATCACGACTGACGCGTTTCACATCAAATGATGCTTACTCATAGCTATGCGTAAGCATCATTTGTGTTTTGGATTCCTGGACTTTTGAAATAAAGGCTTTTTATCTTGGAGTGCTGCTATCCAGAAAAATCTTATTTTCCTGTTTTGCTCATACTTGCATTGCTTGCACCCTCGGTTGCTGGGAGGAGGTAATTTGGAGGATATCTACACCTGAGCGGCTCCCTTTTCTGGCTTCACAGACCAGCTGTATTTATATTGAGATTGAATTACACACAGGTGGGCTATTTAATAATTAGGTGACTTCTAGCAATTGGTTCCACTAGATTTTAGTTAGGGGTATCAGAGTAAAGCGGGCTGAATACCACACTTTTCAGATATTTGTAAAGAAATTTTGAAAACTATTTATCATTTTCCTCCCACTTCACAATTATGGATATATGGAAAGAACCCGCACTCTGGAATCCGTCCATATTCTTTATTCAATAATCACCAAGTACAAAGTAACTGCTAACATGTTTCGGCGACAATCCTTGTTCACAGCACCTGGAGTGAAGTTATCAGTAACCAACACGCATATTTGGAGGTTTTCACAGTTAGTGCTACCCTGTGTGTACACTCCACAATTATGTGCCAGTTTGTGTTGGTCTATCACATAAAATCCCAATAAAATACATTTTCATTTTTGGTTGCAGCTTGACAAAACCTGGAAAATTTCAAAGCGGTATGAACACTTTTTCAAGGCATTGTACATCTTAACCCATCCTTGTTATGCAAGCAATTCATTATGTGATCCATAGGGTCTATACCTTCCTCCATATCAATGTGTGTCCCACCAAAACAGTGGCTCATAGATAAACGCCCAACTCCGGGCAAAAAAAATTGTTTCCCGATGCAGTGAGGCTGTGCCTGAACTACTTGCGTTAACTGTTTGTTTTGTCCATGGGTGAGCAGAAAGCTGTATACTCACCCGATCCTCCGCTCAAGCAGCAAATGGCTCTCCCCCACGATCCAAAGTAGGACTGTTCCTGACATCCTCACGCACAGAACAGGCCTATGGACATGATGACGTCAGGAACAGTCCACCACATAAGACAGCTTGGGAGAGGGCTGAAGCCGCATTGACCGGTCTTGTGCTGGGAGAATTTGGAGGATTAGGTAAGTATATTTCTGCTCTCCTCTACCCTGAAAAAAAAAAACTGAGCAGTTAACCCGTGCAGTGGGGGCACAGCCCACTGCATTGGAGGGGAAAAAACATTTGCCCGGAGTTCAGCTTTAAGAACTGCTAACCTAGACTAGTAGCTTTCCAAAACCATCATCATTTACCTCTCCAGGTTCCCTCTCCTTCACATAAATTACTCTACATGTATATTACCATGCATTTAATACACCAGGAAAATATTTGATGCATACCTGTTTAATAAGTAAAATATTGCTAAACATTGATGCAATCATTTCTTAAAGACCTGTTTACACAAAACAGGTCAGCAGACTGAGTTGCTGAGGTTTCTAGTGATTCTCAGATGCTGGCGCATAGCTTATAAGATTTAGCATAATGCCCTAGATCCAACAACAGCACAGCAGATGGAAACAGTGAGACACAAAGATTTTGTTACACATATAAGGGAAAGAGCAACCATTGCAAGCGATAAACGTGGATTGGAGTACAGCCCTGGCCTCAAAAGCTGCTTTTGCCCCTTTAGCAGAAATTACTTCTTGTGGGGGTTTTGCTACCCACTAGGTTTATGACACTGGCTCAGTGAAATTTCTGACCACTTTTCGATGCAATTTCCTTGCATGAACTGCCCATTTCAAAATCCTACATACAATTTTAATGGGATTCAAATCAGTGATTTGACTAGTCCAATCCATAACACCCTCCATTTCTTCTCTTGTGAGCCATTCCTGGATAGATTTGCTAGCGTGCGTCAAACCAATATTGATTTAAAAGATCAATTTTAAGTTCAGCTTTAACTTTCGGTTAGCCGGCCTCAGAGTCTCCACCCCTTGAAAGCATGCAAAATTCATAGTTGGATGATTAGAAGCTGTCCAGGCCCTGAAGCAGCAAAGCAACCACAAACCATAATATTTATACCAACACAAAGTTGGCACAAGGCTCTTCTAAAATATTCCATTTGGCTTGCACCATCTACTGGCCTCCAAATGAGGAATGAACGTACATGCACCTTCATTGGGTGAAATGCTATGGCATTTTTTAAAATAAATACACCCCCAACGGGGCGTGGCTTGGCGCGCAACTGAGATGGACGTCTAATCCGGGAGCTCCGGCAGAACCGCAGCCTTAGCCCATATCCCTGCACCTAGATCGCTCAATAATGAGCAATAAACTGTACGGTACACCCTGCACCAGATCCCGGAAGCTATCGACCGCTTATCAGGGTCAGAACATCACGGAACTCTTCAAAAACCCGCCGGCGGCCCGGAGCTGTCTGTCTGGAAGCAAGATGGCGACGCCGCACGTGGAGGAAGATTTCTCGGAGGATTCACAATCAGCGGCTGAGGATAACGGTAGGGGAATCCCCCACCCTGACCTACCCCTCACATATGCAGGCATGTCAGGCTTCGCAGCAGACATCAAGGCCACCTTTTCTGCTGCCATCACTGATCTCAAGTCCAGCATGCTGGTTCTGACGGACAAGATGGCCACCGCTGAGGCAGCAGGGAGGAATAGAGATAAAGCCATTCAAAGGCTGGAGAAGGTGACCTGCACTCAAACGCAGCATTTTATTGATATTAACAGGCACCTGGAAGATTTAGATAACAGGGGGAGGAGAAACAATATTAGGGTCAGGGGGATCCCTGAATCTGTGGAAGCTGATCAAATCACCCCAGCCTTGGAGAGGGTTTTCAACAGTTTACTGGAAAGGCCAGAGGACACTGCTATCGAGTTTGTGAGAGCACACAGAGCCCTTAGAGCAGGGGTGTCCAAACTTTTTTCAAAGAGGGCCAGATTTGATAAAGTAAACATGCGTGAGGGCCGACCATTTTTCCTGACATTCTTTGAACCATTAAAATTGTCGGTCTAAGTGTGTTCGTCCGAGCACTAATACAATGCCCAACAAGAATTCTCTTGCCTTTGTGGCTGTGTGTAGTGAAGAGATGAGCTTGGGCATGTTATTAGGATAGATATATATATATTTTGTGGCCCCTAACGAATACCAGAGCGCCCCTCAGGACTAAAAATGAGCTTGGGCGTGTTATTTGGATTTACTGTGCATGTTATACAGGCATATAACACGCACCTTCACTTTAAGAGGGAAGTTTCAGGAAAAAAATTACATTTTAAATAAAGAACTGTGAAGCAAAAAAAGGGTCATTGCCCATCAATGCAGCCTCACCATTGCCATGAATGCAGCCTTACCATTGCCATGAATGTAACCTCACTATTGCCATGAATGCAGCTTTACCATTGCCATGAATGCAACCTCACCATTGCCATGAATGCAGCCTTACCATTGCAATCAATGCAGCCTTACCTTTGCAATCAATGCAGCCTTACCATTGCCATGAATGCAGCCTTACCATTGCCATGAATGCAGATTAAGCTTTGCCATCAGTGCAACCTGATTGATGCCCATCTGCAGCCTCGGAGGGGACAGGGAGGGGGCGGGACAAGCGCCAACAGATTACATACAGGAGAATCTCCTGTTTACTCAGCGGCCTCTTTAATACAAAGTCCCGCCTCCTATGATAGACAGAACAGTCATCCAATGGCAGCCCAGGAGACGGGACTTCCTATTACAGAAGCTGCCGAGTAAACAGGAGATTCTCCTGTATGTAATCTGACGACGCTCGCCCCGCACCCTCCCTGTCCCCTCCGAGGCAGCCCCGATAAACAAAGATATGTATATATATATATATATATATATATATACACATATATATATATATATATATATATATATATATATATATATCCAAATTACCAGGGGGGCCACATTAAACCGAAACGCGGGCCGCAATTGGCCCGTGGGCCGGACTTTGGACATGCCTGCCTTAGAGCGAAGGGACCAGACAATATGCCTCCCAGGGACATCATATGCTGCCTCCAGAACTTTTCAGTAAAGGAAGATATCATGAGAAAAGCACGACGGAATGACCAGATCATCTTTAACGGTGAGACCATTATGCTCTTCCACGACTTGTCCCAGATAACATTGAAAAATCGCAGAGCTTTGCGACCTCTCCTGGAGAGATTAAGGGAAAAAGACTTACGCTATACATGGCAATTTCCCTTCGCCCTGTTGGTTAATCATAAATGGGAAACAGCACACTCTACATTCTCCGGACGACCTACCTGAGTTTTGTCAGGCACTTCAGCTGGGCCCAGTGGAAGTGCCGGAATGGTACCAGGAATTCACTTTACCCCCTGTGGACAGGTTCCAGCCTGGATCTCCGTTCACTTCACCGGATAATCGCCAATCCAAAAAGATGAAGGCTTCTCGTGCAGGCGGCTCACAAGCAGGAACACCCAACAACAGGTCCCACTCTTCTAGGGGATATGGGGATGCCTAAACACAAGACTGATAGCCAAAGTGATTGACTAATGACTGGATATGACTTCCTTTGACAGTGCCAACCTAGTCCTAGGCCTCACCGGTTGCCTTACTGAGACAATATAAAAGCAGACTTGCAAGACTTTACAGTATATCCTGGCAGGCATCCTTTTCTGCAGATCACACACTAAGATTTTGCACGATTCTAGATGATCCGGCAGGAAACCATGCTATAACAAGACAAACTCATAGATATAACCGATATAGAGACTCGGAATGACTTATACTTAGAGGCAATGTTCTCCTGTAGGGAGTAGGATGGCAAAGTGATCTCTATAGGCTCTCAGTGATTAGTTCTATGGCTGCAGCTGTGAACTCCCCGCAGGAGGGTGAAAGCATGTATACCTGCTCCACAGGGTGTAAGTGGGGGACTCACAGGTTTACATAGTGGGTTCTCATGTCTTCATTTAGAGCGGAGTATACCAACAGTTCCTAAAAGTTACCTGTTTCTCATTTTACATGTTTCTTTAAACCAAATGTTAACAGTGTCTTTTCGTGACACTGAAGGTGCAGGAAGATTTCTTCAACTGAATTTATGTTTTCTATATGCTGCGGCCTGTCTAGATCCATACCTTAGCTAATTTTTACCTTACTTTAACCGGTGGAGATCACCTAGATAGGCCAAGATTCACTACCCCAAAAAGTGTTCCCTGACGGACGTTATTTTTAATCCATCAGAGAACACTACTTTTGTGTACTCTAGGGACTTTGTTACCCTAGGGAGATTCCGATATCTCTTATCTCGTCTCTTCTTATACTTTATATCTATCCACTCTCTTTTTCTCCCCCTTTTTTTTTTTTGCTCATATACGCCTTTGTACTAAGCGATATATATTCTAACGGTTGTGTAGGTTTTGTTCCCTGATATAGGTTCGCCACCTCTCTCTGGGTCCACAACATGGCATACTCATCTCTGGGACGCAACCCCACGGTCATCTCTCATAACGCCAAAGAACTAAAAAAAGGTAGGCCTTGCTTTGTCTTTTTACAGGAGTCTCACTTTAAAACCCATCAAGTGCCTAAATTGACTGACTCATTTTTCACGCAAGCCCACCATGCGACTAATGACCTTGCTAAATCCAGAGGGGTGTCCATACTTATTAGTAGGGATGCCTCCTTTGACCTCACTGACAAACTAATAGACCCGAACGGCAGATATATCTTCTTGAAGGGGACTTGTAGCGGCACTCCTGTGACATTGGCCAACGTGTATTTCCCTAATACCTCACACCTGACTTTCTGTAGACATATGATCAACGAGCTTAAAGGTTTTAGTTCAGGATGCCTGATACTTGGGGGTGACTTTAATGTACCACTCAATCCCCTCTCAGACACATCCACGGGCAAAACATATATTACGTACAAAATTCTTAAAAACATTAAGTTATTGATGCAGTCACTTCAACTAGTAGACACATGGCGTCTTCTTCACCCCGAGGATAAGGATTTTACCTTCTATTCCATACCCCATTGCCGTTACTCAAGGATAGACTATCTGTTTGTTCTACAAAGAGACCTGGACAGGATCTCAGGGGCCCATATAGGGATCCAAACCATCTCTGACCATGCTCCGATCTCATTGACTTTGGATTTGATGGCGCCCCCTCCCAGGTCCAATACATGGAGATTAAACTTCTCTTTGCTAACTGATCCTACTTCATTCCCACAAATAGCCCCCTCACTCAAGGAATATTTTGCTCTCAACAACACACCAGGAATGGACCCCATGACAGTCTGGGAGGCACATAAATGCACCATTAGGGGTGACCTCATTAAAATGGGAGCTCGACGCAAAAAAAGACAGGGACCGGGAAATTAAGCAGTTGACTGAGAAAATCCATTCATTAGAAGCCAAACACAAACAAACCATATCGGAACGTTCTGCCCTAGAGCTTTTAGAGGCGAAGAGAGCACTCCAGTTGATATTTGATACAAGGACCAAGAGTCTCCTATTTTTTAAGAAAAAAAATCATTATGAGCACGGAGGCAAAACAGGGAGATTTCTCGCGAGAACGCTCAGAACTGCCCACTCGGGTCAAAATATATTAGGCATACGTTCCAAAACAGGGAAACTTGAGGTATCCACTACCCAAATAGCACAACACTTTCACGACAACTACACATCCCTATATAATTTATCAGGCAACAACACATTAGGTCAGACTCCAGAAGCTAGACAACACTCTATACTAAACTACCTTAAACAGTCAAACCTACCAGTTCTAACATCTGACGATGTCGAATTGATAGAACGCCCTATTGAAACCACAGAACTTACACAGGCCATCAAAGATCTCAAAATGGGAAGAGCCCAGGCCCGGACGGCTTTACGGCCATATACTATAAGACCTTCCGGGACACTCTGCTCAAGCCACTGTTAAAGGCTCTGTACTCCATGTCTGGGCCCAGGGAGATTTCATCAACCTTTCTTTCAGCCCACATAACAGTTCTTCCCAAGCCAAATAAAGACCAAACAGATTGCGCTAGTTACAGACCTCTGCTGAACTTGGATGTAAAACTCATGTCAAAAATCATTGCTAATAGGCTGAAACCGTTGCTACACACCTTGATAGGTCCTGAACAGGCCGGTTTCATGCCTGGCAGAGAAACAAGAGACAATGTCTCTAAAGCACTTAACCTGATCCATGTTGCGAGGTCAGGCAGTATTGAAGGCCTTCTCTTGTCCACGGACGCAAAGAAGGCCTTTGATCGAGTAGCCTGGGATTTCATGCTGGAAACATGCAGGTTCATTGGCTTGGGAACGCACATGATGTCTTGGATCTCGTCCCTATACACAAATCCCACAGCACGGCTCAAGATAAACGGTTCTTTGTCAGATGTAGTCAAAATTAACAATGGAACGAGACAGGGCTGCCCGCTATCACCCCTGTTATTTATTCTAACGCTCAAACCTTTCATCAGACGGATTGTGGCAGAAGGTTTGATTACCGGTTTTGTTGTAGCGGAAAAGGAATATAAGGTAGCTGCATACGCAGATGATCTACTTTTTTTTGTAACGAACCCTCATTCCTCACTGCCCTCCCTGCTTAAGGAGTTCTCCTTGTTTGGTGCTGTGTCCAACTTGAAGATCAATTTCTCCAAGTCGGAGGCGATGAACATCTCCATACCAGTCGGATCCATGAATTCAATAAAATCTATATGTCCCTTTAGATGGGTAGATTCTGCACTTAAATACCTGGGGATTTGGTTGACTCCCACACTGCACCAAATATATGAACGCAACTTTGTACCCATGTTGAAAACACTTAGTGCAGACCTTCAGGCTTGGCATGCACGATATTTTTCCTGGTTTGGGAGGGCGGCGATTTGCAAGATGGTTGTATTGCCGAAGATTCTGTATCTATTCAGAAACCTCCCGGTTAAGGTCCCCCGCAGCTTTTTCATCTCCCTTCATTCAACTCAGATGAAATTCATTTGGGCCCACAAACGTCCGAGAGTAAAGTTTACCCTGCTGTCCCAGACCAGAGAGAGAGGAGGGATGGGCATACCCAATTACAAACATTACTATTTAGCTGCTCACATCACTAGGGTGATTGACTGGCACTGTCATTACAACCTTAAAGACTGGGTGGAGCTAGAGAATGCAGTAAGACCTATACCAGTTAGATTTTCGCCCTGGATCACCTGGACGAGCTACCCAGCAGCCCTGAGACAACACCCACTTATAGGGACTACGTTAGCAATCTTTCACAATTTGACTAAACTTCCCAATTTCTCCTCACACTTAAGCCCACTTACCCCTTTATATAATAACCCTGACTTTTTGCCAGGACAGGGAAACAACATCCTCCGCTTACCCGACACAAACAAGCCCCTTCTAGCCCTACACTGTTTCCATGCAAACAAGATTAAGGACCTTGCAGACATTAGATCAGACAATAACATCCCCACCCTACCAATGTGGACATATTTCCAAATTCGCAGCTATCTTACCCATGCTCCAAGAAAGACTAACTTTACCAGACATCTAACCGAATTGGAATCAATCTGCCTGACAGCTGACCCAATTCCCGGGCGACATCACTTGCTTATAAGTGGATTCAGGGAGACAGTGGCCTTGGGGAGGGTGGACACAGAGAGAGATGGTCGATTGAGCTTGGTGTTACACTTACAGACAAACAATGGAGAAAGGCGTGCATTTTTGCACACAAATGCTCTCTCAGCACCAGGACGCAGGAGACAGCTTATAAGCTGTTAACCCAATGGTATGTCACACCTGTGAAACTCCACACCTGGTTTCCCCACACACCAGATACATGCTGGCGATGTAACAGTGATAGAGGTACATTACTGCACATTTGGTGGCATTGTCCAGTGTTACAACATTTTTGGTCGGAAGTCAAGAAATTTATATACCAGATCACAGAAACAAAGCTACTGCTTGATGCAAAGGGATGTCTTCTCCATATCTCAGATTTTACAATCAGAAAATACAAGCGTTCCCTCTCCAAACATCTATTAAATGCAGCTAAGGCACTCATACCACTTTACTGGAAATCATCCAGGATACCAACCATTCCGGAATGGTTGCGCAAAGTGTCAGAGATATGTGCTATGGAGAACACTGTTGCTCAGTCAAACGATGGCGCTGAGCGCTTTCACGAAACGTGGTCGCCCTGGCATGTCTTCAAGTACTCACAGGCATACGCGGACCTCATTGCTTAGGACGTCAGATTTTTTATTTTTATTTTTATTATATATCTGTAACTCCGGACGTTACCTTGCACAATTACTGGTTTTTGCTTTCTTGGTGATTATCCTGACAATTATAGGACTAACAAAGGTCATTACTTCATTACTAGCTCTACATTTTATTTTTGTTCTGTTTTCTGTTTATTTTTATTCTTCTTTTCTCTCCCCATCTACTCTACCAAAACCTATTTCTACTCTACTTTTTTCTATATATACAGAATTAAATTTAATTATTGGTTGGATTCTCATTGTGGTTACCCGAGGTACTAATCATCACGTTTCTGAGGCATAGGGGAACCCCCCCCCCCTGTGTATTATATCCTCAGGGTTCAATGGTCTTACAGTAAGCTTTCAAGATCGTTTCACCCGTTTTACTTAACTGTTGTCGATTGTAATCTGATTACTTTTTGCCTGATTCATTTGGAGCTGTGACTCCAATTTTGTACTTTCTATGAATATCAAATAAACTTTGATGAAAAAAAAAAATACACCCCCAACTGCTGTAAGAGTTACCTGCAGATCCCCCAATGACATTTTGGGGTTCCTTAAGCCTAACTTTAGCATCAAACAGTCAGCTCTTGGGCTGAATCTGCTGAGCTTGCCAGCCCTGGATAAATTAGCAGTCATTTGAAATCTATGCTACTTGTAAATTTCCATAAAGTTGAATTAATGATTTCAAATAATTTGCTGATCTATTTAAATCCCTAGCATGACTTATACAGTAGGTATCCACATTTTTCTTTCTGAGGTCTTTAAATAGCTCTTTATCTTGGCATGATGACAATACGCAAAGAGAAGATCAGACCCTACACATCTAAGGATTATACCTGAACACTCCCTATGGAGGTTTTATTCCCCAACACCTAATGTTGAACAGCCGATTCGAATTTCAGGGATTTGATGTGGTGGCAAATGTAATTACCAATTCCAGGTAACAAAACTGCACTTTTGAGAATGTAAATTACGAGAATGAATACACCGTGTAAATGTTATGTGTCATTTGTGTATGTTAACTATCTTTAGGCACTTTTTGAATAAAGATATCCAATAATTTTTCTGTTCCAATACAGTATGCTAATGTCAACAATTTCCTTGTGGTATACTTACTATTTCAAAAGGAGCAGCTTGTAATGTTTTAAAATTATGCAAGTCTCACTGTACCCTAAACACTCATTAGGGGTTTACAAAGGCCCCAAGCAAACCTGGGTCTCTAATTCAATGTAGACATTTTCTTGAACAGATCTAAGCTCGTGTTAAGGTACCGTATAATTTCAATATATGCTTTCATGACATGCTAACACATATGCAAAGCAAGCAACTAAAGGTGCCAGCACATACAGGCACACAGTTTTTTCAGAGCTCCTCAGAAGTCCTATTGCCTAGGGTGCATGAATATGCAAACAGGGGCTTCAGTTATTAAAGCCAAGGTTGGTCCCACATCCACCACTTAACCAGGCCTTACCATCAGTCCATCTCTATGATAAAAAGCCTAACCAAAAGTGAAGCAGCAGAGCCACAGGCAATATCAGAACATATGCAGGGCGCAACCAAGCCTTAAATAGTTACTAAACCCAGGAGCCTGCAGTGACTACAACTGGTCTCCCACAGTACACAGAACATAGAAATGCAATTATTTTAGTAAATATAAACGGCTTAATACCTTTTTTCATCAGCATTATATAGCAATCTTGTGACTTCTTTCATAGCCTGGTTAAAGCTTGTAGGAGGAGGAGTTTTCACACTGCACTGGATGTCCTATCAGGAAGCATGACCCTTGACCCTCTGTCTGGACAGTGCCGATTGATCCTGTGCTGATCACATGCACTCTCCCAAGAAAAAAACAAAACACAAAACTCTCTCTAGCAATACCTACCAAACTGAGCATGTGCAACCTGACTCCACTAACTATGTCTTATCCGGACATGTTCTGGAGTCAGTGGAAGGGGAGGATCAGAGAAGATCAAACAGCCTTTTTACACAATGCGGATGATTAACCCCTTAGGTGCCACAGTGAGTATAACAAGCATGCTTTACTGCATATACACACTGATTTTACTGTTGTGGGTTTAGTAACACTTTTAGGGAATTTATACAAGCTATGCAATAGTAAGTGTAGCCTAGCAGTTTTTTTCTTCTTAGTATAAAAATGTATGCCCATCAAATGCCTACACTAGAGTCAGAATTTTTAATGAATTGAAAGGTTACACACAGTATTCAAGCTCAAAAATAGCACAGCATGTCTGACTGAAGAAAAAAAAATCCCAGTTTCCTTGATGTTATACCCTCTGCTCTTTAATCCTGTATGTGCTGTGCTTCCAATTAACATAATGTAATAAGGGAGTAAACACACGCACACAGCATGTAGCTGAGTCAGTTACAGTGTTTGAATATGGCTTTGCTACTGTAAGGACAGTAGGTGAAAATGTTAAATGGTTATATTTAGTAATATCTATAGTTCTTCATTTTGAAACCTTATCCCTTTTATTCATATCAGAATTCTTGTAGTGATGACTACACCTAGACTTCAAAGAAAACAAAAGTCATCAAACTGGAGATAGATTTTGAAAGGTCGCATGGCTACCCTGCAGGCTGCTCATTAGGCATGAGATCGGATTGCAGACCGGACAATTAGGAGGAAAGAACTAGGTGGACATCAGTTTGTTTTCCTCTTTGAATGAATCTACTTTGTGAATCTATCTTTGTATGAATGCTGTTCATACAATAGTAGATTTCCGAATTAACATTTGCATGAAAATTTTCATCAGTACATTCGATAATGCTATCAGACTCGATGAATGTCATTCCAAAGTATATCAAAATCTTACTTTAACATTTAATTTTGGAAAGCATGGAGTTTACAGAATGAAAACCACATTCACTATTAGAAATGTAGTTCCTAAAGAAAATTTTCCATCCTGCTCCTTTAAATTTTCTTGTCACCGTGCCGAAAACAAATGCCAATTTGGCCAAACTAACGATTAGAAAGTCAAACAAATATTCTAAAAACAAAGATTTTCAGAAATTCTAGTAGTGTATGGACAGCTTTAAAAAACATAACTGAATAATTATTTCAAATATAGCATTAAACACACCCCAAAAAAACCTGTAAAACAGCCACAGTCTATTTGTTTTGGTATGTTACTATGAAACAGGGAAGCAAATAAATCTCTTATTATGTAACATTTAATTTGTTAAAGGTCTACGGACAAGGATTATTACATTACTACACCAGACTGGCCAATACATCTGGGATTTGAATTGTGTCAGCCATGGGTTCCTGCAGAAATATACTCTCTAAATGAATCTGCAAAAGACAAGCCTCAACTATGACAGGTTCCCATGAGAGAAGGATCAGGCTCTGATGAGTAGAGCGATGTCACTTTGAACAGAACTATTTTCAGCTGTACTGTGCAGAGAACCAGTGGAGAATAACTGTAGGGAAACCAACACTATTGCTGTTGCTATTAATAACAGGCCTGCGGAAGTCTAGCTTTTCACTGCCTTACTTTCCATAGCTGGAATCTTAAGGCAGATACAATGTCCATACTGCAACAAACCATGACTTTTACTGACAAAAAATAAATAAAATAAATACATTAGACAACACCCCATTTAGTGTGCAGCAGCATTGGAGCAGTGTGAACATCCCTTACTCCTCAACCTGCCAAAGAATTACCATATTTAAAATCAGGGGAAAATCGTGGGTGCGTGTTATACGCCGATACCCACCTATCCCCCGTCAATCTCCGCTGACTGTGAGCGGAGCGGGGGGGGGGGGTTGGCCGCCGAGATACACATAGCCGAGTGTACTCGGCTCTACTCAGCTTTTCTCGGCTCCGCTCACAGTCACGCCCAGTCCCGCCATTGGACCTGTGTTATGTCCATCATAGGGCGGGACTTGGCGTGACTGTGAGCGGGGCCGAGAAGAGTCGAGTAGAGCCGAGTACACTCGGCTATGTGTATCTCGGCTGCGTTCTCGGCGGTGTTCGCCCCGCTCCACGCAGTCTCGGCGGCGCCAATTTAAAATTGGCAAGGCTGCAATAAACACTGGGGGCAAGGTGACACTGGGACAAGGCTGCACTGGGACAAGGCTGCACTGGGACAAGGCTGCACTGGACGCTGTGACAAGGCTGCACTGGACGCTGTGACAAGGCTGCAATGGACGCTGTGACAAGGCTGCAATGGACGCTGTGACAAGGCTGCAATGGACGCTGTGACAAGGCTGCAATGGACGCTGTGACAAGGCTGCAATGGACGCTGTGACAAGGCTGCAATGGACGCTGTGACAAGGCTGCAATGGACACTGACAAGGCTGCAATGGACACTGACAAGGCTGCAATGGACACTGACAAGGCTGCAATGGACACTGACAAGGCTGCAATGGACACTGGGGCAAGGCTGCACTGTGACAAGGCTGCAATGGACACTGATAAGGCTGCATTTAAATGCAAGTTATTTTTCCTTAAACTTCCCTCCTAAAAGTTTTTTTCCCTAAAATTCCCTCCTAAACTTGGGGTGCGTGTTATACGCCGGTGCGTGTTATACGCCGATAAATACGGTAGTCATTTTGTACAGACAAGCTTGCAATTTAAAGAGACCATTCATTTTAACCATAATCTTCCTAGAAGATTACATGTGCATTTAATGCATGTTATTTTTCCAAAACGCCTGGAACTGCTGCTGTGCCCTGTCATCTTAGTTGTGATGTCAGCAGGTTCAGAACTATCACTCAAGTAAACGGTCACGCAATTGCTGCATAGGACTTGACTCATCCTGGAATGGTTGAATTCCCTAATGTTCAAGGGAAAATTTCAAGTGAATAAAATAAGGATTTTTGACTTACCTGTAAAATAGTTTTCTTGGAGTACATTACACAACACAGGCATGAAGCCATACTGCTGAAACTAGCACCAGCAGACAAGAACATTCACCTGGTAAAACTTCACAAACATGTTATCGAAAGACCAGGTGGTGGCCTTTCAAATTTGGGAAACAAACACCTGGTGCTGAAAAGACCAAGATGCACCAAATGAAAACGTCAAATGAGTGTTAACATGTATAGAACTCCTATCCTTCAAGGCCTAAGCCTTAGTGATAGCCTGCCTAATGCACCTAGAATTGGCAGAACGAGAAGCAGGATAGTCCATGCAAGAGCCCACAGGTGAGGCTGAGAGATAAACTTGCACTGCAAGTACTACATCTAAATAGAAAGAGATCATTGGGTGGCTTGGGGCAGGATGAAGAAAAGGCAGGGGGACGTCCTGATTACGGTGAAAAGAGAAAGCCACCTTAAGCAGAAAGGAAGCCCAAGACCTTACAACCACTAAAAGGTTATTTCTGTCCCTTAATTCAAGAATATGGGTGGAAAGTCTGAACTCTTGACGACCATGTCCCTTGGATCATTACCTTCCCCAAAACTCCTCTCTAGCCTGGCAGGCTAGCACCCGTATATGAGACCCTATAAAGAAGGAGTCTCAAACTGGTGGCCCTCCAGCTGTTGCAAAACTACAAGTCCCATGAGGCATTGCAAGGTTGACAGTTACAAGTATGACCCCCACAGGCAGAGGCATGCTGGGACTTGTAGTTTCTCAACAGCTGGAGGCCTGCCAGTTTGAAACCCCTGCTATAAAGTAATGGGAGAAGGGACTTCCATGATTCCAGCACACTTTCATATTAATCTTTAAGCAAAAATAATGTGTTCTGGTGACAAATGAATCTCCATGAAACAGGAGACAACCTACAAAAATATGAAATTATGACTTTGAATATAAATTTAGAGTATCTTTAAAATATAATTTTACTGAAAGAAAAATACAATCCTCTTCAGGTCATTTCCAGGTGTTATTTTATTAAAACAGACTCATGCATTGCAGTCACTTCCTGCAGTGCAGTGTTGAAGGATTTGCCTCTTAAAATAAACGCTGTCACCTTGCTCATGCAGAGCAAAGTAATAATATACTATCTTTGTAGAGCAAGAACGTTTTTATAGACAAACAATGAACAGAACACTGTTTATGAAAATAATAACTACAGATTGATTTTTTTTAATTATTTTTTTTTCATTAGTTTTTCACTGATGTGCGCATTACCACAACACATGATGTTACAAGTATTAGCACACTGCACATTAATTTTGAATAGCACCACAGCACACTAAGGCAACACAGCCCTAACACACATGAATTACAATGCTCCACTAAGCAAAGTAGCACGTTACCATGAGTTGGGGTGGGAAAAATGCTGACTGTCCATTGGTAGCCTGCTGCATTGATAGCCTATTCATTTTAATTCAGTGATTGTAAAGCTATTTTTTTTTTTAGAACAAAAATGTCATACCTACCTGCTCTGTGCAGTGGTTTTGCACAGACCAGCCCGATCCTCCTTTTTTTGAGTCTCCTGACAGTACTCCCGGGCTCCTATAAGGTGGATGGGGAGGCGCACACACAAGGTTTCTTTTTTTACCTTAATGCATAGAATGCATTAATGTGAAAACCTTCTACCTATACAACCAGTTTAAAGCTGCAATGCTACCAGCAAAAGCAATTTTAAATTTCATGAAGGCAGAAACTCATTGTTTTATCACAAGTTAAAAAAAAATCAAACTCAATCATGTTTGAATATAGACTGTCATGATGTAACCATTTTCAGTACCTGCTGTTTGGAAGATGGTTTGTTCCTTACATCGATAATTGCAGGATGTACGTTTTGTGTATTTGGTACTTCAAACACTGGATTAATCTGAAAAAAGGAAATAGAAAAACAGGAAAAAGTATTGTTAAAAATAAATATTTCACCTAAGAAAAGTTAAGTATACACACACGCGCGCTCGCACACCCCCATGCAAACATTTTGGGCACTCGTGGAAAAAGCTGTAAACCTAGAATGCTTTCAAAAATAATAAAATTAATAATCTTTATTCATCAATTAACAACCTTCAAAAGCGCATAAACAGAAAAATCATGTCAATATTTAGTGTGTCCACCATTGCCTTTAAAGTAGTTGTAAAACTCAGTAAACATACACTTATTTAAATAAATAAAATGTTCCATAAATCAATCTTTACATTTTTTAAATAACTTGCCAATAATTTGCTTTCCGTCTTGCAAATGCAGTTCACGTGATCTCTGTTTATTTCAGAGCGATGCACAGACCTGCCGATGGGTGTGCACGAAGCTGGGAATTCACTTTATTGCAGGAAGTGATGCTCGCCACCTAGTGTCAAGTGATGCTCGCCACCTAATGGCACGTCACTTCCCCCTTTCCCCAACCACTTTACAAGGATCGGCTGGGGAAGCCGCCTGCGATTAAAGGAAGAGGGAGAAGTGAGGCCTGGATTTACACGGACCACGGAAGATGCACTTGCACAGGGTGCCTACATCTAACAGCAGGATGACAAGGGACGTAAACGGACCAAGCTAGCATGGGTGAGTTGGTCAATTACCAGCAAGATGGGCACTGGCAGGATCAACCAGGTATTAGAGAAGCACTATGGGCAAAAATGCAATAGTGATAATAAAAAGCCCGTAGGGATACCTTAAAGAGACAGAAATTGTGTTTTTTTTTCTTTATTTCTACATTTACAAACACTTTAAAACAGCATCAATTCTCCTAGGCACTCTTGCACACCCTTAGGGCTCATCCTGAAATGTGGCAGCCCTTGCTGCCTCTCTAAAAAAACAATCCACGGTGGATCACTTTTCATAGGGCTTTGGCAGGTGGAGGGGAGGTGATATGTCACCTCTTTACCGCTTGTTTTAACTCAAAAAGGCTGAACCACCACATGACAATCTTGTGCCTTGTACACAATCGCTGCATGGGGCCATACATTGAGCCTGTATTGACTAGGCTGGACAAGAGGAGGAAAGGAATTCTTCATGTGTAAAAAAATGCACATTTACAGGCGTTCCCAATAAAGACTTTGAATAAAGTGAAAAAAAAAAAAAGCTCATGTAATGTTTTGAGTGTGAACAGGCACAATTAAAAAGAATGCAACTCTGCATAGTCAGGCTCAGGTCTGAGCAGCTGCATGCCCTTATTTGTTTTCAATTTATTTGTATTAGTCTTTTTCTTGATTACAATGCATGCCCTTATTTAGATAGCGGTCTAGGGGTGGTAAAACCGCAGCTTAGCCACCTGCTTTTGCCATCCCCTGCGTGAACGAGCCTTTTAAGAGCATCTAAACTCAAAAGCAAAAATGTAATACATTGGAGTTTATCAGTCCTTAAAGCTGAATTCCAGGAATTCAGCCACTTTATAAAAAATGAAGGCACACTATAAGTTAAGTCCAGCTAGGTGCATGACATCTCTTGGACCTCTCTCTGTTTTTTACATTTGACTTATTGCTGTGCTGGAGAGACACTCCAGGATCTGAGAAAAGTACACAGAGCAGCTATGCCCACATCTCCCCTGCTGCCAATTCAGAGAAGCCTTTGTATTTTATAAACGCATTCACAAAATACAAACGCTTCTGTGATTGGGAAGGAGGAGGGGAGGGCATAGCAGCTGCAGGATTTTACTGTTAAAGATGCAGAGATCAGAATAATCAGTGTCAGGCTCCCGGAAATACAGCCAGATCTGTCTTTTAGTAGTGCTATGAACCTGTCAAATATAAATTGAGAGAAGTCAAGGAGATGTTATGCACCTCTATGGACTTAACTCATAGTGTGCCTTCACTTTTTACAAGGGAGCTTAATTCCTGGAATGTGGTGGCTGCACTATTTTTCTTTTTAGGCTTTTTCCCCTTTATTTCCACCAGATGACCCAACCAATAAACACACTTCCTGTCTTAGGGTTTCTCCACTGCGGATGCAGGAGCAACAGAGACACCCTTGTATGGCTGAAACAACTAATAGACAAAATCGATAATAAAAATAGTTGTCAACTATTTTCATTATCAATTAGTTGGGCAGCCAATTAGTTGAGCTGCATACAGAATGCATTATCTGTTTACATGTCTGTATGAACTATGTACTGAGCTGTTTGTGTGTTGCACTGTGTATACGGGCATGTGCGAACGATGTACTAAGCTGTTAATGTGCTGCACGTCTGTATACACTGTGCAACACACATACAGCTCAGTACACCGTCCATACATGTCAGTAAGTGTCTGAGAACTTGTGAAATGAAATGTGAGGAGCAATGTCTCATGGGACATATAGTCCTGGGCAGGAGAAGGAGGTGATTTGTGATTCTAATGGCAGAAAGTTTTTTCTTACTTTAATACATTCTATGCATTAGGATAAAAAAACTTCTGTGACCAGCTCCCCCCAGCCTCCCCTGTAAAACTTGCCTGATCTCGATCTCAAACCAGTGCTGTGCCCAGGGGCAGCAGCGCTGATTTTTCTCTCCCTCCTCACAGGACTCAGAAGCAGCAGGACTTAGAAGCTGTCAATCACAGCTAGTATGAGGTACCCGGGAGGGCAAGCACAAAGCGGCTTGCTATGGGGTGCACTCTAAAGGCAGGAGGAGCCAAGAGTGCCAGCAGGAGCCCCAGAAAAAGAGGATTGGGCTGCTCTGTGCAAAACTATTGCACAGAGCAGGCAAGTATGACATGTTACTTAAAAAGACTGCCCACCGAAGATGTACTGTGACAGGGCGGCTCTTTGGCATGAAACAACCTACCTGTCGGTCATTTTGTGCAATCGATAGTGGGGTATCTAATTTTAGATCCTGGTCTCAACTATTCAATTTATTGTTAGATCTTGGTCTCAATTGTTCAATCTACCTTTAGATCCTAGTCTAAACAGTTCCATACATTTTTGAATCCTGGTCTAAACAGTTCAATCTATTTTTAGATCCTGGTTTCAACTGTTCAATCTATTTTTATATCCTAGATCTATTTTTAGATCCTAAACAGTTCGATCTATTTTTAGATCCTGGATTTATTTTTAGATCTTGGTCTCTTTGGTCAGAAGCATAGTCAATCTGGGGAGAGGGTAGTGTTAGATGCACTAGCAAATTTAGATGGGTTTCAGTATTAAAAAAATAAAAATAAAATAAAAAGCTGAACTCCAGCTAACATTTTTTAAGCCTAGAAAAATTGGGCCAATGACGCTACAATTTAAAGTATAACTAAAAGGGAAAACTTTCTTAGTTTTGGATAAAGTGGAGAGGGATTAAAACACATCAGTTTTTATTGCTGGAAAAATAGAAAGAAAAGAAGGCGCACCAGCCTAGCGCATTATCTCTGATACAATATTTTTCTTTATACAAAAAAAGAATAATGGACAGAATATCGCTTGAACATGCCATCATCATGTGGCTTCACAGTCCTGGAACCAGCACTACACAGATCACAGGCGAAACCATACAGGAGCTCCTGCTGGCTGACACATTACGAAGGATTTACCTTCTTCCTCAGAGGAAGGTCTGGGGCTGCATTTCGGCACAGGGAGTTTGATATTCGGTCACAATTACTGGCTCCTCAAAGCTAAAAATTACAGCCAGATACTAGAGCTGCGCGATTCTGGATAAAATGAGAATCACTATTTTTTTGCTTAGAAGATCACAATTCTCATACGATTCTCTGCGTAACATCTTTCACAATATACAATAAAAGTGGGCTGTTTAGTTGTTTTTATTTATTGAAGTGTATTTTTTCCCAAAAAATTGTTTTTAAAAGACTGCTGCACAAATACAGTGTGACATAAATAAAATTGCAACAACCGCCATTTTATTTAGGGTCTCGGCTAAAAAAATTATATATATTTATTTATTACACACACACACACACACACATATATACATATATAATATATTGTTTGGGGGTTCCAAGTAATTTTCTAGCAGAAAATACTGATTTTAATTTGTAAGCGGCAAGTGTCAGAAAAAGGCTTAGTCTTTAAAGGGGTTGTAAAGGTTCGTTTTTTATTTTCTAAATAGGTTCCTTTAAGCTAGTGCATTGTTGGTTCACTTACCTTTTCCTTATATTTCCCTTCTAAAAAAAATTTTCTTTGTTTTCTTTGTCTGAATTTCTCACTTCCTGTTCCTCCTCAGTAAGCTGTTCAGTAAGCTGTTCTGGCTGACTCCACACCACTCGGATGATGGTGTGAAGTTTACTGAGGAGAAACAGGAAGTGAGAAATTCAGACAAAGAAAAAAAACATTTAAAAGGTAAATCTAAGGAAAAGGTAAGTGAACCAACAATGCACTAGCTTAAAGGAACCTATTTAGAAAATAAAAAACGAACCTTTACAACTCCTTTAAAGCGGACCTTCAGTCACTTTTTCAACTTTCCATCTGTTAAATCTTCTGTCCTTGTTGTTTTAACTTTGGATAGTAAAAAAAAAAAAAATTCTGCCAGTAAATACCTTATACAGCCCACTTCCTGTTTCTTGTCTGGTAAAAAGCCTAGGCTTATGACATCATGCACAGCTCAAGGGCCAATGAGAGCTGCAGGGCTGGAGGTGTGCCTTTGAGTATCTGTGTAAATCCAGGAAGTGAACAGGCAGAAGCTTCAGCTGCCCAGTTAAAATGGTTGCAGCCAGACTCAGTGGAGGGAGATTTCTACAGCATACTTGGCAAGTACAGAATCACAGTATATATGAAATAATATGCAAAGTGGTTGGAGGGAAGCTCCAACAAAGCAAATATGTTTTTATTACAAATGTGAGCAGACTGCAGTTCCTCTTTAAGTGGTTAAACTGCCTTTATTTTCAGACCCAAGATCACCCTTTGATCCAAAAGAACCAAAATGATACAATGTTTCCTCAGCTCTGACCAATGTTGTGATAAACTTTCCCAGGCCCCTTTTTCTTTTTTGACAACTCTGAGCAGAGAACGGCTCTGCATTTGTTACATGAATCGTGAAAATGCGGGATTAAGATCACGAGGGGGGTTGAATCGAGTTCACGATTTTTTTAACGATTAATCGTGCAGCTCCAGCAAATACTTATCGATGATACGATACCATCAAGGATGATCTGATCAGCCCTAAGTTCATACTGCAGCAGGACAATTACCTCAAGCATACAGCCACATAAGAACCTGTCTAGCGAAAAGAACAATAAGTCCTCGAAGTGATGGTTTGGCCCCCACAGAACCCTGATTTTAAGATCATTAAATGTGTCAGGAAGAGAGAGAACTGAGACAGCCTTAATCAACAGATGTTCTTCTAGATGTTTTGAAAAACCTGCCTGTTGAGATCCTAAAAAAACGTGAAGGTATCTTGGAGAATTGATGCGGTTTTAAAGGAAAAGGGTGGACATACCAAATACTGACTTGATTTAGTTTTTTAATTTACACACTTTGAAGGCTATTACTTGATAAATAGACAATTTACTGCATTATTTTCCAAAGAATCCTCACTTTTCTTTTACAGGTTCCTAAGGGTAGATTTAGACATGCGTGTAAATCTCCCTTGCCTCTGAACCCTGATCCGCGCTCGGATTGCGCTCCAGAGACTACTGACCAGCGGTGAGGAAGCAATGCAACGACTCCTTACCACCTGTTTTAACCCCCCTTTTTTTATGACAAGTGCATTGCAACCATCTGCTGCCCACTGCAGTTTGGGGGGGAAGAGGGTTTGCGTTGGCAGGCAGCAAAAAATGTAGCTTAACCGCACATTTTTCAGCTCCCCCCAACTCCAAGTCTAAATGAGACCTAAAGCTTTTGCAGAGTACGGCATATTTAGACATATTAAATATATCATATATTTCACATGTTGCTACAGGTGAGATCAGTCTCCACAAGCCACAATCGCATCTCAAACGCTGGCTCAGCTCGTCTCCACCAAAGCAATCAACTGTATCAGAAACAGGAATGCCACACACCAAGTTGCAACATAATCTTCCTTTATTAGTAAGCAAGAACAAGTTTCCTGCATGATAGGTTTAAGAATTCTTGCCTCAGCTAACCTTTTCAGAACCATATTACTAACTGAATAATCCAACGATAGGTCTTGATTTCAAAAAGTAAGTTTTTTTTTGTTTGTTTTTTTTTGCTTATTATGTGACATGTTACATACAAATAAATACATTTAAAACATTTTCAGCTCTCCCAGCAGCTTGATGCACCTGTGGGGCAACACACTATTAAAAGGAGATGCACTGCATCTGGAGATCTGGTGAGTCAGACAATTTTAACAATAAAAATACAAAATGGAGATAATATGTGATCATTGTTAAGGGTACTTGTAGACATTAGATGGTGGTCATTTACTAGAGGTAGTTTCCAGCAGTTAGGATGACAAACTGGTTATCTTGTGGCAGTCTGGTCATTTACCAATGTCCCGACTATTATCTATGACCACTTTTATGCAGTCATGAAAGCAAGCCTACTCATGCAAAACAATTAAGTATTTTAAAAATGCAAAAACATGAAATATTACACATAAAAACCTACATATAATACACATTTATATATTAGCTGTTGCAGATAAGATTGATTCTAGCACATGGCTATGTATGGCTATGTGTGTCACTATACCATAAAATGCAATAAGGAGTTTTATTATGTATCAGTTAATAAAATCTCCTTACATGAGCACAATAGGGATGTCAATCACCATGCATTATATTTCAGTGCTGTATAACATTTAGGGTCCAGATAACAGCCTTAACTCGTTTTTTTTCAGCAGCCAACTGAGCAGTTTTTTTTGTGCACACTATAGAGGAGGGATTGTTCTCCATTCTGCCAAATCCATTACTGGCTGAAATCTGAACAGGTTTCATGAATCAAGACAGGATACATAGGTTTATTGAAGTTTTCACATTGAGAATAAAATCTGAACCCTCTACAGAAAACAAACAGTGACATCTACTGTTCAGTTATGTGTGTTACAAGATTTAGATCACAGCAAATTAAAGGCTCATTCTATACCACCACTCAAATAGCAAAAAAGGACATGAAAATAAAAATGCATCAGAAATACTATCAATTCTATCTACAAAAATGAGTCTGAATAGTGGCTATGGGTGAGTTCAGCTTCCTTTTTTTATTGAGTTGCAAATCTAAACATTTATTTTTTACCATGTGCAAAATAATTTTTTTGTACTTTTGTAAAATCCTTTTCCAAGATTCCATTGCAGGACACATTGTTTCATCTTTGGGTTATGCTGCTACCTAGGAGTATTAGACACCGATATAAAACAAAAAAACACTCTAGGCCAGACCAGGATATCCCTTCCAAATAAAAGCATACCTCAGTCTTCTAGCAAAGCATATAAAAAGAGCATGATCTTTAACCTTCAGAATATCCAAAAGCAGTCCAACTGAGGGGTGGGCAACACAAGCAATAAATGCCATCAAGCTCAGGAAGTGGGGACTGCCTGCAGCTCAGAGCTCGCAATAACTGAAGCTGAAATGTCCACCTGGTAGACTTTTTGAGAACTTGTGAACAGAAGACCAGGTGGCAGCCTTGCAAGTCTGAGAAACAGTTTGCTTGATGCAGAAAAACTTAAAGTGGTATTGAACCCAGAAAAAGAACATGCATTATATTACAGCTTACCAATTCCTAAATGTTGTGGCTGCATTAGTTTCCCTTTTGTCATTTTTTCCCCATTATTTTTATCTGATAAACCTGTTTTATTTTTTTACTTCCTCTAATTAGACAAAGCTGTCCAATAAAGTGTCAGTAAGAGGATTGAGACAAGCCATTTAAAACAAAGGCACATGTCTTTAACTAGTTAAAAAGTGTTAGGTAGAGATCAGCTTTAAATTGTTAAGTCAATCCGATCTAAATATGCTAGTGCAGGCTGCTGTCCGAAGATTGTTGTGCCTCTGTCCAGAGTGGAGGCACTCTAAGATAGGAAATGTTTTACTGGCTAGATCACTAGGGGGAAATAAATAAATAATAATAAAAAAAAAAACAAAACCAGCCACCACAACTAAGAATCAATAAACTGCAAAAAAAATAAAAATAACAATAATGGGATTTTTGTACTCACCGTAAAATCCAGTGAGTTCAAGGATGGACACAGCATCTTATTCTTGACATTAGGGTATTAGCCTTCTATCAGGAGAGGGGAGAGGACTAGGCAGAAAAGCATGTTAAGTGTTAAACATACATCAAAACTGTACAGTACCGCCCTTGGGGTGGTCCCACTAGGTACAACCCCTCTCCCTGCATCATGCAGCTCAGTTCGTCAAAAAGCAGTACAAACATATAAAAGGAAGGGTGGGTGCTGTGTCCGTCCATGAACTCAGAGAAAAGGATTTTACGGTGAGTACAAAAATCCCATTTTCTCTTTTGTTCATGGATGGACACAGCATCTTATTCTTACATTAGGGACGTCCCCAAGCAGTGTCAAAAACGAGGGGTGGGAACAGCAATCAAACCAACTTCACCCCAAACAAACAGAGCTCCTCAACGGAGGAGTTTGCAACCTTAAACAGCCGCCTGCAAAACTTTGCGGCCAAAGCAAGCATCCGCAGATGCATGCTGGTCAACCTAGTAAAACTTAGTAAAAGTGTGAACGGATGACCAGGTCGCCGCCTTACACACCTGTGAGACCGACGCTTAATGTTGGAAAAACCAGGAGGCACCTATTGCCCTGATCGAATGCACCATGACAGGAAAGGGAGGCGCCCGCCCTTTAAAGGCATAGCCTGAATTACAATCTGTCTGATCCACCGAGACCGCCAGGCCTTACTATGGGCCAGTCACTGACACAAACAGCGAGTCTGACCTCCGAAAACTGAGTCGTAGCCGACAGATACCCCCGCAGAGCTTGTACCAAGCCCAAAGAAAGCAAGCAACCTCTTGGAATGGGACAGCCGAGGACACAAGGTTGAAGCACAATGTCCACATATTGATAAAAAAAGCTGAAACAAACCTCAGGTAGAGACAAGGCTGCGGACCTTATCCCAAGGCCGCCAACTCAAAAACCCCCTGGTAGAGGTAACATCCACCCGAAAACTTCTTACCAAGAGAGTGCCAACAGGGGAATCTCTCTATGTACTTTAAAAAAGGTGGTTTCTGAAAACACCCAGGGTACCAGATTCAATCCCACAAGGCAGCAGTGACTGAACCGGAGGGGCCACATGTGGAACCCCTTGGACAAACATACCCACCAGTGAACGAGCCGCCAAGGGTCGCAGAAAAAACCAGCCAAGGCTGATAGCCGCCCCCTCAATGGAGCGAAAAGCAAGTCTTTTAACCATTCCACGCTGTCCAAAAAAAAAAAACAGCAGGCTCCTGGAAGCCGAATATGTATGTGAACGCCACTCCATCTCCACACCTAGAGATGTAGGCCCTTCAAGTGCGATGGTAATTCATCCGAAAAGATGACTTCCGTGCTCTCAGCATGGTGGAAGCACCGAACCGACGGCTACGGTCACTTAGTATCCGACTGTCAACAGCCATGTCGTGAAGGCCAGCGACTGCAAGCAGGATGAAATGTGGGACCTTGCGATAAAAGGTCCTATCGCATTGGCAGCCGCCAAAGAACATCCGCCACCAGTCGCACTAAAGCGGTGTACCAGGGACACCGGAAACAATCTGGGACAAGTAGACTACTCGGATCCCCTCGGCCACTACTCTGTGAACAGATGAGGAAGAGTATTTTCAGGAGGAAGGCATACATAGCCGAGACTGTCCCCGCAGGACCACAAACACATCTGACGCGTCCTCCCAGGAATCTTCGATCCTGGCCACAACCTCAAAACCTTCCGATTGGGCCGAGAAGCCAGGAGATCCCCATCTCCGGTAGAGGAGTCGAAACACCTCCGGGTGTAGAGACTATAGTCCATGGCCCAGCAACTGCCGACTCAGGGAGTCCGCCTGCTAGAGCTCTACGCCCAGACTGTATGCGGGCGATAGAGCCAGCACATCTTTGCCCCGCTCCCGCAGGACGTGAGCAACAGCATGCAGCAGCCGAGCGACTTGTTCCCCCTCGATGGGTGACATATGCCACCGCCGTGGCATTGTCCAACTGAGCTGCATGATGCAGGGAGAAGGGTTGTACCTAGTGGGACCACCCCCAGGGCAGTACTGTACAGTTTTGATGTATGTTTAACACTTAACATGCTTTTCTGCCTAGTCCTCTCCTGATAGAAGGCTAATACCCTAATGTCAAGAATAAGATGCTGTGTCCGTCCATGAACGATAGAGAAATTACATTTTTGTGTTTAACCACTTCTACACCGAGGACGTCATATGATGTCCTCGGCTTTGTGCGGTGATATCTGAATGATGCCTGCAGCTACAGGCATCATTCAGATATTATTTTCTGCCAGCGATTCTGCGCACAATAAGAACGATCATAGCAGCAGTTCCGCCGCTTGATCATTCTTATAGGCGGCGGGAGGGGACGCCCCCCCTCCCGCCGCCATCTGGTGTTTCTCCAGGCTCTCCCGTGCCATCGGGGGCCCAGAGAACGAATCGGACATCGCCGGCTCACGACGATAGAGATTTCCGGTGACCAGATGGTCACCAGTCATCTCTATGACCGTCGGAGGCCCGGGCGTGACATCACAACGTCCCCGGAAGTAAACAAAGCCGAAATCGCGGCTGTCAGCATGAGATCGGTGAATTTTTTTCCCCGATCTCATGCTTTCCAGCCTGGAGGAGAGATGTGGGGTCTTATTGACCCCACATCTCTCCATAAAGAGGACCTGTCAAAATGATTCCTATTACAAGGGATGTTTACATTCCTTGTAATAGGAATAAAAGTGATCAAAAAATATAAAAATGAAAAAAAAAAAGTGTAAAAATATAATTTTTTAAGTAAAATAAAATAAAAAAAAATTAAAATTAAAATGCCCCTCTCCCCGGTAGCTCGCGCTCAGAAGCCAACACGCATGTAATTCCCACCCACATATGTAAACGCCGTTAAAACCCCACATGAGAGGTATCGTCGCGTGCGTTAGAGCGGGTGCAACAATTCTAGGACTAGACCTCCTCGAACTCGAAAATAGTAACCTGTAAAAAAAAATGAAAGCGTCGCCTATGGAGATTTTTAAGTACCGAAGTTTGGCGCCATTCCATGAGTGTGCGCAATTTTAAAAGCGTGACATGTTAGGTATCTATTTACTCGGCGTAACATAATCTTTCACATTATCCACTTAAGCCCCGGACCATTTTGTAGCTAAAGGACCAGAGCTGTTTTCAGATTTTTGCACTGCGCTGCTTTAACTGTAAATTGTGCAGACATGCAATGTTGTACCGAAACGAAATTTGCGTCCTTTTCTTCCCACAAATAGAGCTTTCTTTTAATGGTATTTGATTGCCTCTGCGATTTTTATTTTTTGCGATATAAACGGAAAAAGACCGAAAATTTTGAAAAAAAATGATATTTTCTACTTTTTGTTATAAGAAAAATCGAATAAACTCAATTTTAGTCATACATTTAGGCCAAAATTTATTCAGCCACATGTCTTTAGTAAAAAAAATGTCAATAAGCGTATATTTATTGGTTTGCGCAAAAGTTATAGCGTCTACAAACTAAGGTACATTTTCTGGAATTTACACAGCTTTTAATTTATGACTGCCTATCTCATTTCTTGAGGTGCTAAAATGGCAGGGCAGTACAAAACCCCCCCAAATTACCCAATTTTGGAAAGTAGACACCCCAAGGAAATTGCTGAGAGGCATGTTGAGCCCATTGAATATTTTTTGTTTTTGTCCCAAGTGATTGAATAATGACAAAAAAAAATAAAAAATTACAAAAAGTTGTCACTAAATGATATATTGCTCACACATGCCATGGTTATATATGGAATTACACCCCAAAATAAATTTTGCTGCTTCTCCTGAGTACGGGAATACCACATGTGTGGGACTTTTTAGGAGCCTAGCCGCGTACGGGACCCCGAAAACCAAGCACCGCCTTCAGGATTTCTAGGCACAAATTTTTGATTTCACTCCTCACTACCTATCACAGTTTCGAAGGCCATAAAATGCCAAAATAGCACAAAACCCCCCCAAATGACCCCATTTTGGAAAGTAGACACCCCAAGCTATTTGCTGAGAGGCACGGTGAGTATTTTACAGCTCTCATTTGTTTTTGAAAATGAAGAAAGAAAATATATATATATTTTTTTTCAATTTTCAAAACTTTGTGACAAAAAGCGAGATCTGCAAAATACTCACCATACCTCTCAGCGAATAGCTTGGGGTGTCTACTTTCCAAAATGGGGTCATTTGGGGGGGTTTTGTGCCATCTGGGCATTCCATGGCCTCCAAAACTGTGATAGGCAGTGAGAAGTGAAATCAAAAATTTACACCCTTAGAAAGCCTGAAGGCGGTGATTGGTTTTTGGGGTCCCGTACGCGGCTAGGCTATCAAAAAGTCTCACACATGTGGTATCCCCGTACTCGGGAGAAGCAACAGAATGTATTTTGGGGTGTAATTCCACATATGCCCATGACATGTTTGAGCAATATATCATTTAGTGACAACTTTGTGCAAAAAAAAAAAAAAAAAATTGTATTTTTTCCGCAACTTGTGTCAACATATAAAATATTCCATGGACTCGACATGCCTCTCAGTATATAGCTTGGGGTGTCTACTTTCCAAAATGGGGTCATTTGGGGGGGTTTTGAACTGTTCTGGCATTTTATACACAACATTAGGAAGCTTACATCCACTCTTCTAACCACTTGAAGACAAAGCCCTTTTTGACACTGTTTACATGAAAAAAAAAAATTTTTTTGCAAGAAAATTATGTTGAACCCCCAAACATATATATTTTTAAAGCAAAGGCCCTACAGATTAAAATGGTGGGTGTTGCATTTTTTTTTTCTACACAGTATTTGCGCAGCGATTTTTCAAACGCATTTTTTGGGGAAAAAATACACTTTTTTTAATTTTAATGCACTAAAACACACTATATTGCCCAAATGTTTGATGAAATAAAAAAGATGATCTTAGGCCAAGTACATGGATACCAAATACGACATGCTTTAAAATTGCGCACAAACGCGCAGCGGCGACAAACTACATTCATTTTTAAAAGCCTTTAAAAGCCTTTACAGGTTACGCCGTTAAGATTTACAGAGGAGGTCTACTGCTAAAATTACTGCCCTCGATCTGACCTTCGCGGTGATACCTCACATGCATGGTGCAATTGCTGTTTACATATGACGCCAGACCGACGCTTGCGTTCGCCATTGGGCAAGAGCAGGGCAGGACAGGGGTGCTTTTTTTTTTTTATTATTAATTTTGCTTTTTTATTTTATTTTTAAACTGTTGCTTCCATATTTATTTATTTTTTATCATTTTTATTGTTATCTCAGGGAATGTAAATATCCCCTATGATAGCAATAGGTAGTGACAGGTACACTTTTTTGGAAAAAACTGGGGTCTATTGGACCCTAGATCTTTCCTCTGCCCTCAAAGCATCTGACCACACCAAGATCGGTGTGATAAAATGCTTTCCCAATTAACCAATGGCGCTTTTTATATCCGGGGGGGGGACATTCCCTCCCACTGCTTGTAAAAGCAGTCCAGAGGCTAATTAGCCACTAGTATAGCTTTTACATGAAAGCCGGCCGCTGGCTGAAAAGAATGATACCAAGATGATTCCTAAACCCGCAGGCATCATTCTGGTATAAACATTCAAAGTCCAGCAACATACCAGTACGTTGCTGGTCCTTGTTGGACATGTATTGTAATCTTTTTTTTCATGCAGCCTGTTGGCTGAACGAAAAAAAAAGATTGATCGGTGGGTATGCCCACCATTAGAATACCGCCCTTCATCCACCCACTTCTAATGATGGGCATACAGGCACCATTTATATATGCCGAAGCATGGGGGCAAGCCTCCGTCGGAATTTCGACCGTATGTACGCGGCATTAGGAGCAAAATCGCTCCTCCGCTCCTGCTGCCCCAATGCTTCGGCATATATGCTTTTTTTTTTTAACTGTGGTGGTGAAATCACCTCCTACAGCACTGGAGTCGCAGGGATCAGGCCTGTCTCTGCGAACGCTGCAGTTATGTGTGTTGTGTTTTGCAAGTGACAGTGATCGATCGATACTGCACTTGGGTGGCCTGGGCTGGACGGAGGGGCAAAACGCAGGTGCTAGCAGGTATCTGGGCTGATCCCGCTAACACTGCGTTTTTGGGAACCCTAAACTGCTGTATAGATCTGTATAGATATTGATCTGTTCAGATACTATACCACTAAGGGGGGTGTATGCTTCATGCGTGGGTGTTAGCGTTACTGGCACTAACCTGATGCTGCCTGGGGTGTGACGCAGACCCTCTCTGACGCTAAAACCTAATTGATATCACCCGCCGGGCGATCAGGGGGTTAAACCTTTATTGGGTTATATACGGCGGGTGCCCCGACACTATAAAAAGCAAACTAACTAACCAGCGTCACCCGTAACACTTATATGGTGATTACTGGTGAAAGGGTTAACTAGGGGCAATTAGGGGGTTAAAACCTTTATTAGGTAATATATGGGGGTACCCGACACTATATAAAAACCTGACGGCGAACCTAAAAAAAAATTACTGGCTACCTATCGGCATCACCGACACTAAGACAGCGATCAGAAAAACGATCGCTTAGCGACAGTGGTGATAGGGGGTGAAAGGGTTACCTGGGGGGCGATCAAGGGGGTTAAACCTTTATTAGGTAATATATGGGGGTACCCGACGCTATAAAAACCTGCGGCGAACCTAAAAAAAATAACTGGCTACCGATCGGCATCACCGACGCTAAGACAGCGATCAGAAAAATGATCGCTTAGCGACGGCGGTGCTAGGGGGTGAAAGGGTTATCTGGGGGGTGATCAGAGGGTTAAACCTTTATTAGGGGGGGTTAGGGGACTACACTGGACCTAAAACTAAACTGTAGTGACACTTTTACAGTCACAGATGTCACTGATTGCAGTGATCAGTAAATAAATGGTCACTGCAATCAGTGACACTGTGACTGGGGGGTGATTTTTGTGCCTTTGTGTCCTGGTGTCAGTGTAGTGTCTTGTGCACTAACCTGCATCTTCTCCTGTATGGCGCTCGGTATATGTGAGCGCCGCAGGAGAGATGACATCACTTCCTCTGCCTGTGTAAACATTACACAGGCAGGGAAGCTCTCTCATTCGCCGGGAGCGATCGAGAGGGGGTGGCCGGAATCGAACGGCCGTCCCCTCATCCCTGATCGCTCCCAAACGAATAACGGCCGCTCACTGTAAAGAAGGGGGGTCCGATCGGACCCCCCAACTATACAAAAGGCAGTCACGTAGATATACGTGATTCTGCCTGTCGGTGCCATTCTGCCAACGTATTTTTACAGTGGGCGGTAGTTAAGTGGTTATACAAAAAATTGGGATAACTTTACTGTTTTGTTATCTTTTAATTCATGAAACCGTTTTTTTCCCCAAAAAAAGCGTTTGAAAAATTATTGCGCAAATACCGTGCGAGATAAAAAGTTGCAATGACCGCCATTTTATTCCCTAGGGTGTCTGCTAAAAATATATATATATATATATATATATATATATATATATATAATGTTTGGAGGTTCTGACTAATTTTCTAGCAAACAAATTATGATTTTTACATGGAGAGAAGTGCCAGAATAGGCCCGGTGCTGAAGTGGTTAATGTGTGTTTAAGTTGCGTTTAATATGACTTTAGTAAGCATTCACAGATCTAACAGAGTGTGTCTTGATAAAACAGGTGGAAACTGATGTCTGCGACTATAACCTTGAATAATAGTTTGCCTGAGCCACCCAGAAATAGTATAATGAGAAGCTGAAGCATCTATCATGGGTTTATCTGAGATGAATAAGAGGAACCAATCTTTTGATAGAAGTATTAGCTGGAACCACATCCAGGCAATGAGGGGAGTTCCTTTGGGTGAACTGGAGCTGAATATAGTGACTGAAAAATTATGACCTGAACTTGGTCCCTGGCAGAATATGGCTGCCTCGTCAAATACTCACCTTGCAGAGATGATGGCAACAAGGAGGGGAAACAAGAGCCATACCCTTGTCCAGACCCAGCCAAGACTTAGACCATGCATAAACCAAATTTCCTTGCTTTTAGCATCATAGGAATGATCGACTGTCTCTCAAAATCTTTAACAGCCATGACAGTAAAGCCATCAACCATGAAGATCGTGACAAGCTTTCAGAACCCATGGAGCGTCCACCAGGAGTTTTACCAGTTCAGCATACCACATCCGCTGGGCCAGTCCAATGCAATAAGGAAAAGGGGATTTTTATAACAGCTTACCTGTAAAATCCTTTTCTTGGAGTACATCACGGGACACAGAGCGACTTAGTCATTACTAATGGGTTATATAGATACCTTCAGGTGCTGGCACTGGCAACTTCCAAAACCGGAAGTACCCTCCCCTATATAAGCCCCTCCCATCCGGGAGCACCTCAGTTTTGTAGCAAAGCAATAAGTGTCGCCAAAAAAGAGGGGTGGGAGCTCTGTGTCCCGTGATGTACTCCAAGAAAAGGATTTTACAGGTAAGCTGTTATAAAAATCCCCTTTTCTTTTTCGTACATCACGGGACACAGAGCGACTTAGTCATTACTAATGGGACGTCCCAAAGCAATGCCAAATGAGGGGGGGGATACACTATACATAAGCTGGGCGCCATCAGGCATGAGGATCTTTTGCGGCCTGCAACACACTGCGCCCAAAGGCGACATCCTCCTGACTTCTAACGTCCACCTGGTAGAACCTAGTAAACGTGTGTACTGAAGACCATGTTGCGGCCTTACAGATTTGAGCCAGGGAGGCCTGGTGATGCACTGCCCATGAAGTTCCCAACTGCTCTCGTGGAGTGCGCCCTAACTTTGAACGGAGGCGGTCTCCTTTTCAAGCCATAGGCTTGTATTATGACCTGTCGAATCCACTTGGCTAAAGTAGATTTTGATGCTGCCTGACCCTTTCTGGGGCCTTCCGGTAGAACAAACAAAGTATCCGTTCTACGAATCTGAGCAGTGGCTTTTAGATAAGCTTTAACTGCTCTTACTACATCCAAAGAATGCAATAACTTTTCCTCTACCGAGGTAGGTTTGGGAAAAAAAGAAGGAAGAACCACATCTTGGTTCAAATGAAACCTCGATACCACCTTAGGAAGAAAGGCTGGGTGAGGACGTAATACTACTCTGTCCTTATGGACAACCAGATATGGCTCCTTACAGGACATGGCGGCTAATTCCGCTACTCTTTTAGCCGAACAAATGGCTACTAAGAAAATCAATTTCCTGGTGAGAAGAACCAAGGAAATGTGCTGCAATGGTTCAAACGGTTGTTTCTGTAGAACCGACAGAACCAGGTTTAAGTCCCATGGACATATGGGAATACTAACCGGAGGGCTAATAGGCATCACTCCTTGTATGAAAGCTTTGACTAATGAATGCAAAGCCAAGGGCCTTTGAAAAAATATTGACAAGGCCGAAATCTGACCCTTGATAGTACTCAAGGCAAGCTTCCTATCCACAGCCCACTGTAGGAAGTCCAGAATCCTACCTATTACGTACTTACGCGGATGCCATTTCTTGGCCTCACACCACGCGATGTACGCCTTCCAGATCCTATAATAGATCTGCCTGGATACCGGCTTCCTGGCATTGATCATGGTAGATACCACCGGATTACAGAGACCTCTCTTTTTTAAAAAAGTGGGCTTCAATAGCCAGGCCGTTAAACCTAGGGCTGGTAAGGAAGGGTGGTATATCGGTCCTTGCGAAAGCAGGTCCGGACGATGTGGGAGAGTCCAAGGACTCCCCACTGACATTTTTACAATCTCCGCGTACCATGCTCTTCGGGGACACGCTGGAGCCACCAGAATCACCGGTTTCTTTTCTACCCGGATTCTGCGGATTAATCGCGGTAACAATTGTGGCAGTGGGAATGCATATATCAGCTTGAACTGATCCCAAGGGAACACTAGGGCATCCGAGCCGCAAGCTAGGGGATCCCTTGTGTGAGACACAAATCTGTCCACCTTTGCGTTGAATCTGGATGCTAGCAGATCTACATCCGGTGTTCCCCACCGCTGGCATATTGCCTGGAAAACCTCGGGGTGAAGAGACCATTCCCCCGGGCATAATTGCTGGCGACTTAGAAAGTCCGCTCTCGAATTTCCCACTCCTGGGATAAAAACTGCGGATATGGCTGGGACATATCTTTCTGCCCATTTCAGGATGCAATTCGCTTCCCTCTGGGCTGCACGACTCCTGGTGCCACCCTGGTGATTGATATATGCCACTGCTGTGGCATTGTCTGATTGAATTCTGACAGGGGACCCTTGGAGTTTGGATGTCCATGCTACTAGGGCATACCGGGCTGCTCGTATCTCTAAGAGATTGATGGGCAGGGCCTTCTCTGCTTCTGACAACTTGCCCTGGAGAGACCATTGCTCCAGTACTGCCCCCCAGCCTATGAGGCTGGCATCTGTAGTGACCACCTTCCAAGAATCCGGACTGAAGGGTTTCCCTTTTTCCAGATTCTGGGGCACCAACCACCAATGGAGGCTCTTGCGAACGGAAGGGGACAGGGACATTGGTAAGTCTAAAGCCTGAACTTTTTAGTTCCAGGCTGACAGTATGGCCCTCTGCAAGTTCCTTGAATGGAATTGACCGTAGGGTACTGCTTCGAATGAAGCCACCATTTTTCCCAGCAGCCTCATGCACAGGCGTATGGATGGTTTTCTTTTTGTACCCACTAAGTGGGTCAAATCTTTCAAAGACGACACCTTCTCTGGAGGTAAGAAAATCTTTCTCCGATTTGAATCCAGCCTTAGCCCCAAGTATTCCAGACTTTTGACTGGTCTTAGAGCTGACTTGTCTCGGTTGATAATCCAACCATGATATCCCAGATACTTGATTGTCTTGGGAATAGCTACTTCCAGTTTTTCCACTGAGTGGTCTATTAGTAGCAGGTCGTCTAAATATGCCATTATCGTTCCACCCAGTGTTCTAATGCCGCGTACACACGATCATTTTTCCCGTCGGGAAAAATGACATTTTTTCCGTCGGGAAAAATGTCATTTTTTCCTTTGGACGAGAAAAACGATCGTCTGTGGGCTTTTTGCCGTTTTTCCCGATGGGAAAAACGGCATTAATCACGATGAGAAAAATTAGAACATGTTCTAATTTTTCTCATCGTTTTTTCCAGCATTTTTTTCCGCGGCAGTTTTCCCATAGGGAATCACTGCCACGGAGCCCAGACACGGTCGTTTTTCTCGACAAAGAAAAATGACGGGAAAAACGGTCGTGTGTGGGGGAACATGCCGTTCCCTCGTTTTTCATTTTTTTTTCATGTCGTGATTCACGGCGGTGTTTTCACCGCCGCGAATCACGATCGTGTGTACGCGGCATTAGATTGGCCAATAGTGGGGCCAGAATTTTTGTGAACACTCATGGTGCTGTGGCCAGACCGAAAGGTAAGGCTCTGAACTGAAAATGGCGCCCTTCTACTGCAAAGCGTAGAAATTTCTGATGGGCCGGAAAGATGGGAATATGCAGAAAAGCATCCTTTATGTCGATCGAGGCTAACCATTCCTGCCCTTGTAGGGCGGTGGCCACCGATCGGATCGACTCCATCCGAAAAGTCCTGATATGTAGGAATTTGTTTAGCCCTTTTAGATTTAATATGGGCCTCACGTCCCCATTTGTTTGGGGACTGTGAAGAGGTTTGAGTAAAACCCGAACCCGCATTCTTCCGAGGGAACCTTCATGATTACACCTTGGAGCAATAGTTGTTCTAGTGCCAGAAGGAGGGATCCTCTCTTCTGGGGATCGCTTGGCACGTTTGACCTCATAAAATGGGCAGGAGGAGTGTCTTTTAACTCCAGCTTGTATCCCAGACTTACTGCGGAGATCACCCATCCGTCTCTGATGGTGTCCCGCCAGGTCTCTGTGAACAACTGAAGTCTTCCCCTCACCCGATTGAGTGGGGGCAACCCTTCATAACTTGGGGGGAGGTTTCGTACCTCTCTTGACCCAGGGTTTCTTGTTACCCTGTGATTGTCCCTGATTTCTGCCCCCTGGATTTGACCGTGGAGGCCGTCGGAACTGTTTCACAGCCGATGTGCCAGGGACTGGAGAAGTAGGCCTCTTAAAAGAAGGACTTCTAACTTTGTTCTTAACCGGCAAGAGTGTACTTTTACCGGCAGAAATCTTCTGGATATACTTGTCCAGATCTTCTCCAAATAAGCGTTCTCCATGAAATGGGAAGCTAATCAGCAATTTCTTACAGGGAGCCTCAGCAGATCAGTTTTTGAGCCATAGAAGCCTACGCATATGTCTACAGACAGCGTAAAGCGGGAGGCCTGATGGATTGAATCCTTGATGGCGTCAACCGCAAAACATAAGGCTCTAGGTAGATCAGCTAGGGCAAGAGCCTGCTGATCTGGCAAGTCCCTTAAGACCTGTTTCAACTGATCTTTCACTGCTTGGCAGACCCCAATAGCTGCTACTGCTGGTTGTGTCACCCAGCTTGCTGTAGAGAAAGCAGATTTTAATAAGGACTCCAATTTTTTATCTATTGGGTCCTTGAACATTTAGACATTATCTCCTGGACATGTCAGTGATTTATTCACACAAGAGATGGCTGCGTCCACTGTAGGGACCCTCCATTTTTTGATGAACTTATCCTCCATGGGATAGACCACCGGAAATCTCTTGGGGGGAGTAAATATTTTATCAGGATGCTCCCAATCCTGGTAAATGAGTCCTTCCAGTAAAGGATGGATTGGAAAGGAACAAACAGTCTGGGGAGCCTTTAGCGACCCCAACGAGGAGACAGAAGTGGTTAATGGCTCCGCAAGGGGCATTTGAAATGCTGATCGGACCATATCAGTCAGAGACTGAACCCACAATCTTTCAGCATGTGACGCTGAAAATGGTTCTTCCACTGTTGATTCCTCTACAACAGAATCAACCTCATCCTGATCCCCTTCAGGTAGGTCGATCCCTGCAAGGGACTGTTGCTCCGCTAACAGGCACTCTGAGGGAGGAGACGGAGATCGGACACGCTTTTCCCTGTGATAGGGAAGCAGCGATCAATTTAGTCAATCTCTCTTCCAGTCCCCCCAGAGTTGAGGCAAAAACCTCCTCTGTTACATACACAGGAGCAGGTGAACTGAGGACAGCCACAGTACCAGGTACTCCTGCGGAGTCTCTATGGTCACTAACCTCTGAATTTTCAGGGGAGACTGGTGCAGCAGAAGCATGCCCAAGATTCTCAGAGCCCGATGGAGACCCCTTTCGCTTCCTGGAAGCTTTAGTTCCGGAGCTTCTGGACAGCATATTCCTAAGCCCAAAGCTGAGGTATTCCAGCCGTAATACACCACTTTTACTGAGAATAGTCTAGCACAATTGCTGCTATAAAACAGTTGGTGTCTACTAAAGTGCCTTTCTAGGGGATGCCTGCATCAACCGCCTCTGTGTGCCTTTTTACTGTTGCTAGCTCTGTCTGTGCATTTCAGTAGCCAGCTGTGATTGTGCCTTTAAACATGCTGGACGCCCGCACATGCGCAGTAGCGCCGCGGCGCACACCGAGCGTCATCCACCCGCTCCGCCCCTTTTTCCAGATCGCCTCTATATAGAGAGGCGCGTGCACGCGCACGCACGCGGGCACGTGCGCCTTTTTTGAAAAAAAACAAGGAGCTAGATGGGAGCCAGGGTCCCTGCCGCAGGGCCCGGGGATGGATGAGCGGAGCAACAGGGCAGAGGAGACAGCTTCCCAACAGAGAACTTAACAACTGCCTGGATTTGACTTCAGAAGAAAAAATCCACATTTACAAGAAAAAGAACCATAGCGGCCTCTAGTGTTCAACACAGGTACCGCGGTCTTACCATTTTTTTTTTTTTTCTTGCCTACTGTTAAAATTTTTACATTTTCTTAGTAGTTACAGGCATGCACAGAATATTAGCGGGAATACCTTAGGTAACAGGCAGAAAGACAAATTAGGCTTGGGGGTCCCCCAATAGAACCAAGTTCCTGAGGGCCCACACTTACCTTTTCCTCGCCGCAGGACTCTGTTTGGTCCACAGAAGCCCAAACTTCACCTATCACGGCAGGCTTTGTAATAAAACCTTCAGGGACCGGGTTCCCAAGGATTCCACTCCCCTGGACCTGTATAGCACCCTGCACAGAAAACATCTTGGTCATGGGTATGACCAGAGCTCTGGATCCCAGGGTCCAGCCCTCCTAAGAGAGGCATTACAGGCAAAACCTTGCTCTTCTCTTGCAAGGCCCGGGTACCGACCGTTTAGCTATGAAGCTTTTTTGGTCGGATCCGGAATAGCTTACTGAGGCCCAAAAGAACCTGTACGCAAGCTCAGTGAAAAAACACATGTTACTTCTTGGCCAACACCTTAGACACTGGCAAAAAACTGAGGTGCTCCCGGATGGGAGGGGCTTATATAGGGGAGGGTACTTCCGGTTTTGGAAGTTGCCAGTGCCAGCACCTGAAGGTATCTATATAACCCATTAGTAATGACTAAGTCGCTCTGTGTCCCGTGATGTACGAAAAAGAAATACTGGAATTTCCCCTATCTCTATTCTGTGAAGCAGATGAAAACTGAAGTTAGGCTTACCAGTAACTCCATTTACAGTAGTCAACCAGGACAGCCCATTAGATGTGGAGCTCCTCCCACTTGGACAGGAAACCCATTACCATCAATAGTTAAAAGGCGGTCCTCCAGGCCCTTACCTCAGACTAGTAGTGAACTGAAGGATGAAACTAAAAAGAACAGTACAAAAAAACCATGACAATTTAATAAGCCGGGAAGCCCACTGTCTGGAAGACTATTGGAAATAGAGTTACCAGTAAGCCAAACACTGATTTTCACTCAGTCGTCTTCCAGGACAGCCCATGAGACGATAAGCAAAACCACCAACTGGAGGACCCTTCTACCAAGCTCCTGGTCAAGAAGTCAAAATGGTAATGCTTCACAGAAGGTGGAAAATCTGGACCAAATCACTCTACAAATCTGTTCAGGTGTGGCACCACCTCTCTCTCTTTCCAACAGGTAGAGAAAGCCCTAGTAGAGAGAGCATTAACAAAAGGCGGAGATGCTTGTATGCTTCAGTAGGCTTAGCATATGGCCTGTCTGATCCATCTGGTTATAAAAAAGACTTTGAGGCTTGTATATCCTTGTGGTTACCGGAAAAGAGACCAAAAAAGGCATTCAACTTTCTGAAATGTCTAATAGCTTCCAGGTAGGCCAAAGGACATCTTCCTATGTCCAGGTAAACTGAAGCTTCTTTCTCTGTCTCTAATTGGATAATTGTAAAAGGTAAGTAATAGAATGTCCTGAGATCTATGGAAGAAAAAAAAAAGACCTCTGGGTCAGTCTTTAAATTAAGAAGCTTGATAAAAGCCTCTTCCAAAGGTTTAAAGGGAGGGAGAATAATGGCCCGAAAAAACATCCTACAGTATGTGGGGCTAAATCTTGGCAAATTCAGGTCTCCCCTTTTGAAAAGTCTGAAAACTGTGGGGTCCTCCAAAAGGGGAACCTGTAGAAAAACACTGATTGCAGATGCTTGAACTTTGGCCTGTGGAGGGCCACTGTCTAATCTGCACCATCCTGAAAACATTTCAAGATAGTGACTGGCCTCTGATGTTACACCATCCAAGAATTAAATATTTTCCAAACCTTTCAAAAGATGATCCTCGTGACAGGTTTGCAGCAGTTCAACAAGTCTTGACTACTCCGTTTTATAATCTGTTCTCCAGAACCAAGCTGCAAGATTCAAAGTAGCCACCCATGGATGCTGTACTTGACCTTGACTCCCCTCTCTCACTACTCTTGTGGCTTTCCCTTTAATAGCCCTTGGAAAATTCATGGCACAGATGAACACAGATGAACTAGAGCAACATCTGGAGGCTGTGCTTGCTGTTGCATAATCCTTGCTATGACCAATTGAAATATAAGGGTCTTATCAACTGGTGAGAGTTTTATTTGAATGATTGTATGAAGGACTTAAAGGAACACAAGCACTGGTTTTAGAACTTTGTTTTTTTATTACTTTTTTTTTACAAATTCTTTATTTTAACAAGGTAGAACATGCAGACACAGAAAACCCAGCAGAACATAATACAATGACAATACAGTCTAGACATCTCTACATCCATTTTGTACACATTCTTGGGAGCACAATCTGTGGATACTTCTAGTGGAGTAGAGACATGATGTAAGACTAATGAGTAAGAATCCTCTGCATCCCGCATGACCCCTATAATTTATTGGCATGTGCCGTATTTTAAAGGAGTAGGTAAGAGAAAGGGGCCGGATCATACCGACTCCAACATGACAACATCCGCTGAGTAAACATTTTTTTTATTACTTTACACACCCTTGTAAGATTGTTCAATAATTGGCCCTTGCAGGAATTGCAGCGCTTTTTTTCTAGCACTGTTTATTTATTAAGTAAGTAATAACTGTCCAGGGGGGACAAGATTTTTCCAGCTGCAGGGACAGTATATTTAATTGGTATTCTTGGTGTACATGTTTTCACCCTGAACGCTGGGTATTAATAATATATAGGCAAACAGTTCCACCTCTGGTTGTCCCGCATGTCTACCAGAGAGGAGAAAACCTTTGGATTGAGAGACCATTCGTCTTGCAACACCTGATGATGACTGAGGAAATCCACTAGTGTTTTTTCCATGCCTTTCAGGCGTTTTGCCAAAATCTAAGCCGGATTGAATTGAGCTCAACCCATAGTCATGTGCTACCCTTTGTAGAGCCGGACTCCTTGTACTCCCCCCTGCTTTCTCATTTGAGCAACCATAGCAATGTAAGAAAGAACCTTAAATTATGGCCCTTCATATCCTTCTAAGAAACCTTCAGTGCTTAATATACCGCCATGAGTTTTCTTCAGTTTAAAGAGACCCTGGCTTTGTTTTTGCACCACTGACTTTGGGCCAACGTCCTCCAAATGAGCTCCCCAACCCCAAGAGCTTGTATCCATAGTCATTCTCAAACAGATAGGCCATTCCAGAAAAAAACCTTGGAGCGATAAGCCTGAGATTTCGACCACCACAGATAATATTTCACCCTGACTGAAACATGTACCAACCTGTCCAGCTTCTCCTTGAACCCATCCCAACCTCTTAGGAGGAATAACTGAGGAGGTCTTTGATATAGATGTGCTCAAGGTCCTGCTAAAATGCAAGCTGTCATAAAGCCAACTGCTGCCATGATCATCCTTATGGAAACCAGCTTTTCCACATTGATAAGCCAACCCAGATACTGGAGCCAATCCTGAGTAAACTGAAGGTCCAAGTGCAACTTTGTATGAGAGGGAGAGATCAGCAAGTCATTGAGAAAGGGGATTATCGTGATGGCTCTTAACCTTAAAGGTGCCAGAGCTCCCCCCTGGATTTTTGAAATTGGTAATTATGGATTCTGCACTCTACCTTTATCACTATTCACAGGAATTTCTAAAACACTGGCTTTAAAGGAACATGAAAGTAAGTATTCATCAGATCCAATGTAGCCATGAAACAATCTGGCTGGAGGATAGACCTGACAGAAAAGTTTGACTCCATGCAAACTTGTATTTTTTTGTGTTCAAATTTGTTTATTGAATTTTATCAAATTACAGAAAAATAATAACAAAAAAATAAATAAATAAAGCAACAATCACAGTAATCACTACAACAGGTTCAAAATTTGCATATGAAATCATATAAATATCAGGGATCAAGAGACAATTGCTTCACTCAATAATCAGAGTGAGTTACTTCACTTAGTCTAAATAAAGTGTAGACTCAGAATGAGAATTACAATTGAAGTTTTAAAGGTAAACACCCAAGGAGGATAAAGAAATGTATTAAAGCCTCAAAAGCTATGAGACAGAACGATCGCTACTATATAATTCTTAAAAATCAAGTATCTGTGCCTAAAAAAAATTGAGAGGAACATATGTAGGTATACTTGTTGAACCTATATATATTTATATTTATATATATATATATATATATATATATATATATATATATATATGAAAAATATATAAACAAGTTGAGAAAAAGAGAAGGGAAAGAGCAGGAAGAAGAGAAGGAGAAGAGGAAGTGACAGGAAGAATCCCTGGGGATAAATGCATTAATAGCCATTTGCTTATAAATGGTTACTGCCAGAGAGTGTAAAACATCAAGGCATCAACAAGGTGTCAAAAAAGTTTGGTGGCAAAAATTGAGTTATCCATGGTTGCCAAATATCTTTAAAGGAATTTATTTTATCTTGAATTATGGCTTCCATTTTGGCATGGACCATAGCTTGGTTAATTCTATGCTTGGTTTCATTTAATACCAAATTGTCAGTTCTCCAGGCTTTAGCTATGGTCTGTTTCGCGGTTGTTGTGATCTGCAATAAAAGTTTAAATTGTTTATAGGCGAGTGTTGCCGGTTTGAGATTTTAGAGTGCTATTGAAGGTACTGGAGGGATGGATATTGCAAACAAGGCTGAGAGTATGAGAAATATATCACTCCAGAACTTTTGAACTACCGGACAATCCCACCAAGTGTGTAGATAGGAGCCAAGATCACCACAGCCACGAAAACATAATGAGGAGTAATTGGGGGCAAATACCAGCGGGTGAGTACTTTGTAAATAGTTTCCAAAGCTGTTATGTTTTGTGAGGAAGATTTTGTATTATTCCAGATTGCAGCCCAATCAGATATTTCAAGAGTAAGATTGAGATCTGCCTCCCATTTAGCTACATAAGAAGGAGGGTCAGAAACAGGTTTAGTGATGAGTTGAGCATAGAGGTTAGAGACCTGTCCATTTGCATGGGGATCGTTTTTACATTTGGTTTCGAAGTGTGATAATTTATTAAGTTTGGTTCGGCTTTGGATACAGGGTGTATAAAAGTTTTTAATCTGCAGATATCTAAAAAGCTCAGAGTTTGGAAGACCATGTTTTTCACATAAATCTGGGAACGGTATAAAGGTAGTCTGGGACGTTAGGTCATGAAGATGGATTAATTTAGAGTTAGTCCAGGCTTTAAAAGATTTGGGGAATTTCCAAGCAGGATAAAAAAGGGGATTTTTAATAAATGATAAAAGTGGAGTGTGAGGATATTGTAACTCATTTGTTATTTTAAATCTGTTCCAAATAGTTAATGAGTTTTTGGTAACTGGGTTAGTGATTATTTTATGATCAGAAGGTCTCAGCCATAAAAGATTGGAGATAGAATAAGGATCGCAATCTATTGATTCTAGAGTTACCCAAAGAGGAATTTCCGAGGTTGCATTGTATTTGGTTAATTGTGCTAGTTGGGCCGCGTAGTAGTAGGTAGATAAATTAGGAAATCCCAGACCACCTTTACATTTAGGGAGGTAAAGTGTATGCTTAGGTAAATGGGGTTTAGATGTACCCCAAACATATTTTGTTATTCTACTTAGTAGTATTCTTAAGAAGTATGCCGGTAGAGAGATGGGTAAAACTTGAAAAAAGTACAGAATTTTGGGAAGTATAGACATTTTAATAATATTAATTTTACCTATCCACGATATAGGAAGAGAAGACCAATGTGTTAACAAAGAGGTGATATGGCGTAATATAGGTGGGTAATTGGCTGAGAAGAGTCCTGTAATATGAGACGTGAGGTTGATTCTCAGGTAGGGTAGACGCGTAGTGGACCAGGAAAAGGGAAGGGATACCTGTGCTTGTTGTAATTCTGAGGAAGATAAGGAGATATTAAGTGCTGAGGATTTTTGCAGATTGACGTGCAAACCTGAAATACGTGCAAATTGGTCTAACTTCTGTATTAAGTTAGGAGCAGAGATATGGGGAGAGGACATAAAAAGTAAAATGTCGTCAGCAAATAAGCAAATTTTATGCTGATGTCCAGCTATCTCAAGGCCTTTAATAGATGGATCAGAACAGATAGATTGAGCTAAGGGTTCAATGAGAAGTGAAAATAGAATTGGGGAAAGAGGACAACCTTGACGGGTTCCTTGAAGGATGTTAAATAGGTTGGATTTATAACCTGCATATTTCACATAGGCTTTGGAGTGGTTATACAGTGACGAAATCCAACTAAGGAAGTGGGGGCCAAATCCCCAGCGTTGTAGGACAAATTGGAGGTAGGGCCATGATACAGTATCAAAAGCCTTTTTGATATCTAGGGATAACAGGCAAAGAGGTATCCGTCTTTTTTGGGCAATATGGGTAAGTAAGGCCACTTTACGTACCGCATCTCCAGATTGGCGTTTTGGGATAAAGCCTACTTGGTCCTTGTGGATTAAAGATCCTATTATATTATTTAAACGTGTTGCCAAAACTTTCGCTAAAAGCTTTATGTCCAAATTAAGTAGAGAGATGGGTCTGTAATTGAAGGGAGCTGATTCATCTGAATTTGGTTTAGGGATCATGGAAATAATAGCTGTCAGTGTTTCAGGTCGGAAGGAATGCCCAGAGAGTATAGAATTGAAGGCTTCGGTCAATAGTGGGGTTAATATATGTGCAAATTTCTTATAATACATGGCTGAAAAGCCGTCTGGGCCTGGACGTTTATTTAGCTTAAGAGATTTTATTGCCATGTTATTTTCATCAGTGGTTATAGGGCTTTCAAGGCTATCCCGGTTGACCAAGGAAATAGATGGAAGTGTGATGTGGGAAAAAAAGGAATCTGCAGAGGCCTGATTTAGGAGTTCTTCTTTATTGTATAATGTGGCAAGATGTTTTTGGAAAGTGTGAAGAATTTTTACTGGTGTAAGTGTCGTGGGACAATTTTAGACGTATCGGTTTGGAGGAGTGTATTGATTTTTTAAGGGCCCGGGCAAAGAGTGTCGTAGGTTTATTGGCTTTAAGATAGAATGAATGCCTATATTTACTTAGCGTTTTAACAGCAGAGTTTGAGAGAAAAAGGTCAAGGTCTAGACATGCTCTATCCAGGTGTGATTTCGTAGTAGGATTAGGGTTTGCCTGAAAGAGTGCATGTGTTGAATTAAATTCTGCCTCTAGTTTATGTTGGAGCATCCGTTTTTCCTTTTTGAGGTATGAGGCTTTTTGAATACATGCTCCACGGAGCACTGATTTATGAGCCTCCCACAATCTCAGAGGAGAGATATCAGAGGTTTTATTAAAAGAAATATAATCTTTTAAGGCTGTCTCTAAATCTGCATAGTGGGATGGGTGGGATAGCATGAAGTTATTTATCTGCCAAGTGGGGTCTTGTGCTTTTGGAATTGCAGAGGTGAATGAGGTTTAACACTACACTATGATCAGTCCATGTGAAGGGTATAATGGAGGAAGAGAGAAGTTCAGGGGCCATAGGTACATTTATAAGTATGTGGTCTATTCGGGAGAGTGAATTGTGAGGATGTGAGTAGAAAGTAAATTGTCGTTTAGCTGGGTTTGCTTCTCGCCAGGTATCTAATAAGTGATGTTGCTGGAGTAATTGTTGAAATGTGTTTTTACGGGAGAAAGGTGTGCTAGGAATAGGGGATTTGTCTAAAAATGGATAAAGGACTTGATTCGAATCTCCACAAATTAGTAGCGTGACAGTTTGAGTTTCAACTACCTGTAACAAGTGAGAGAGGAAGGATGAAGGGGTTTTATTTGGGGCGTAGTATGACACCACAGTAATTGGAGAGTCAGTTATATGCCCAGTAAGTATGAGATACCGCCCTTCAGGATCTTTGATGAAGATCCTGAAGTGAGAAGGGAGTTGTGCGATGAAACGCTATCAGTACACCACGCTGCTTTGTGTCAGCCGAGGCTGTAAAAACCTGAGGGTACAAAGAGCCAAAATATTTAGGAGCGGAATTTTTAGTAAAGTGGGTCTCTTGGAGACAAATTACATGTGCCTTTGTTGAAGCTAGTAAGCGAAATGCTTTTGTGCGCTTTTGAGGTATGTTGAGTCCTTGCACATTCAAAGATAAGACATTTAAGGGGGCAATTCACATATCAGGAAATCAATATAAACATACAATATATATGCAAAATATTTAAATATACTTACCCCGGGGAGGAGCTGAGTTCTAGTAGAAAAGATATAAAAGATGGAAAAAGAAAAGATAGAAAGAAGAATCATATAAGCATTTAATGATAAATCAAGTATGCAGAGAATAATTAAAAATACGGCGTACTGGGCGAGTAGAAAATATAAACCCAGAGGCCAAAAATCTATCCAAGGAAGCCCCTCCAAAAACAGATAGGAGGAGAAACCCAGGGCAGAGTAGTGGGGAGAGCAGTAACTAGCTCTCAGAACCGCAACAGCCACTTAATCATTTATTGAAAAAAAGAAAAATGAAGAAAAAACTTTTAGCACCCGTCTATATATAAAAAAAAATATATATATGTGGTGTAGGGTAGATTCAAGAGAAAAAAATAATAATGCAACAGCGAACTTGCTTAAATAGGGATGAACTATAAGTAATAGTGCTGATAATGGCCGATAGGCCTTCACAAAAAAGGGGGGGGGAGGAAAATTGAGCAATCTCAGAGCTCCCGTGGAGAGAAGTTCCAAAATAAAACATGAAAAAGCGGTTTCTCAGTCCATAGTGTCTGCAGGATTCCGGTCAGGCGAGTTGAAGCGAAAGCGTTTAGTAGGACTGTGATGATTTCCATTGCTTTTGGAGTTAGAAGTTTCATTTGCTTTGTAGGATGCAGTTTGCTTGTGTAAAGTATCTGACAAGGAGAATGATCTGTCCAATAGGTGAAGGTCTTGTAGTACCTTTTGCAATTCGTCAGCTGATTTACATCTATATTGAACTTAGATGTGTAAACCGTATGGGAAACCCAATTAATATAATATTTGGTTTTGCTGTAGGATCTGAAGGAGGGGTTTCAGTGCCCGTCTTTTAGCAACCGTAGTTGGAGACAAGTCAGTAAAATCTTGATATGGATTGCCTTGGAATATAAGAGAGTCTTTTATACAGGCTGCGGCAAGAAGCTGTTCTTTTGTACTGAAATAACAGGATTTTTATAACAGCTTACCTGTAAAATCCTTTTCTTGGAGTACACCACGGGACACAGAGCCAGTCATTACATAATGGGTCACCAGCGGTGATTGGACACTGGCACAACCAATAGAAGACAGTTACCCTCCATATAACCCCTCCCATCAGGGGAGTACCTCAGTTTTTATAGCAAAGCAGTAAGGTTCCCAAGAGAAGGGGGGGGACCTCTGTGTCCCGTGGTGTACTCCAAGAAAAGGATTTTACAGGTAAGCTGTTATAAAAATCCTGTTTTCTTTATCGTACACCACGGGACACAGAGCCAGTCATTACATAATGGGACGTCCCAGAGCAATGCTCAATATGAAGGGTGGGAGACCCAGATCCAGCAGGCCGCTTGCGGACAAGAAGCCCTATACTGCTGCCTGCAGCACACTTCGCCCGAAGGCGGAATCCTCATGTCCTTTCACATCTATCTGATAGAATTTGGAAAATGTGTGGACTGAAGACCAAGTTGCAGCTTTACAGATCTGAGCCAACGAAGCCTGGTAGTGCACTGCCCATGAAGCACTTATCGCCCTGGTAGAGTGCGCCTTAATAGAAAAAGGAGGAGTCCTGTTCTTTAAACCATAAGCTTGAGCAATTATCTGTCTAATTCACCTGGAAATGGTGGATTTTGATGCCGCTTGGCCCTTCCTGGGACCATCTGGCAAAATAAACAAAACATCTGTTTTACGTATCCGAGCGGTTGCTTGCAGATACACTTTTACCGCTCTCACTAAATCTAGAGTGCAAAAAATTTTCCCCCGCCGTCCGCGGGTTTGGAAAAAAAGAAGGCAGAACAATGTCTTGATTCAAGTGAAAAGCTGACACCACCTTAGGTAGAAAGGCAGGATGGGGTCGTAGTACAATTTTGTCCTTGTGACAATTTAGATAAGGCTCTTTACAAGAAAGAGCTGCTAGTTCTGATACTCTTCTAGCAGAAGCAATAGCAATCAAAAAGGCCAATTTCCTACTTAATATAATTAAAGGAATATGGCGAATAGGTTCAAAAGGTTGCTTTTGCAACACTGACAATACCAAATTCAAATCCCATGGACACAAGGGAGACCTGACTGGAGGATTTATCCTCAGTACCCCCTGAATGAATGCCCGAACTAGGGAATGAGATGCCAATGGTCTCTGAAAAAATACTGATAGAGCCGATATTTGACCCTTGATAGTACTAAGGGCTAATTTCATATCCACTCCTAACTGGCAAAAGGCAAGAATCCTGCTTATTTCATATTTCTGAGGGTTCCAACTTCTGGATTCACACCAGGAAACGTATGCTTCCCAGACTCTATGATAGATGAGTCTAGAGGCTGGCTTTCTAGCATTAATGAGCGTAAAAAGAGCTGGACCAGAGACCCCTCTCTTTTTCAAAATGTGGGTCTCAGCAGCCAGACCGTCAAATTTAATTTAGCCTTTGTAAGGAAGGGTGGAATACTGGACCCTGTGACAGCAGGTCGTGTCGAAGTGGAAGCTTCCAGGGCCTTCCTATCGCCATCTTTACGATCTCGGCGTACCAAGGCCTCCTGGGCCAATTTGGGGCCACTAGGATTACTGGTATTCCCTCCTCTTTGATCCTGCGAAGTAGTCTTTGCAAAAGAGGGATCGGGGGGAATGCATAGATTAGTGAGAACTGATTCCAGGGAGTTATTAGAGCATCTGTTCCGTAGGCTAGAGGCTCTCTCGTCCTGGACACAAAGTTGTCCAACTTCTTGTTGAACCTGGAGGCTAGCAGGTCTACATCTGGGTTTCCCCATCTCAGACATATGGCCTGAAAGACCTCGGGGTGGAGAGACCACTCTCCTGGTAATAGCTGCTGACGACTCAGATAGTCCGCTTGCCAGTTTTCTATCCCCGGGATGAAGATTGCCGAAAGGCAAGATACATGATCCTCTGCCCATGCCAAAATCCGGTTCACCTCCTTTTGAGCAGCCCGACTGCGGGTGCCTCCTTGGTGATTGATGTAAGCTACTGCAGTAGCATTGTCGGATTGAACCCGAACTGGGTGGCCCTGTAACCTGTATGTCCAGGTTTTGAGGGCTAGATATACTGCCCGGATCTCTAGTACATTGATGGGCTGGATCTCTTGGGTCTTGGCCCAGGTTCCCTGGGCAGAAGCCTCTTCGAATACTGCACCCCAGCCCGATAGGCTGGCATCCGTAGACACCACCTTCCAGGAGACCGGGAGAAAGCACTTTCCCTTCCGTAAGTTCTTGGTTTCTAGCCACCAATTGAAGCTTTGGCGCACTTGTGAGGATAGGCGCATGGGTATATCCAGAGCTTGGCTCTTCCTGTTCCAGGCGGCTAAAATATTGCCTTGAAGCAGTCTCGAATGAAACTGGGCGTAAGGGACAGCCTCGAAGGAGGCTACCATCTTCCCCAATAGCCTCATGCAAAGGCGAATAGACGGCCTCTTGTTTGCTTTGACCTTGTGGATCAGGTCTTTCAGAGACTGTATCTTTGGCTCTGGCAGGAATACCCTGTTTCGGGCTGTATCTATGATCATGCCCAGGTACACTATCCTTCTTTGGGCCTGAAGAGAGGATTTTTGTAAGTTTATAATCCATCCTAAATTCTCCAGGTATTTTACTGTAGTGAGCACAGCGTGATCTAATCCCTCCTTTGACTGATCTATCACAAGTAGATCGTCTAGATAGGCTGTTACCGCTATGCCCTGTGTCCTTAGCTTTGCCAACAGGGGAGCTAGCACCTTTGTGAACACTCTGGGCGCGGTAGCTACACCAAAGGGCAGGGCCACAAATTGAAAGTGGCGATGTTCTACCGCAAACCTGAGGAATCTTTGGTGAGCCGGGTGGATGGGTATATGTAAATATGCGTCCTTGATATCTATGGACGCCATGAATTCTCTGCCTTGTAAGGTGGCGACCACGGATCGGATCGTTTCCATTCGAAAATGGCGAACGTTCAGAAACCGATTTAGAGATTTTAGATCCAGGATGGGTCTGACGTCTCCATTTGGCTTTGGAATCACAAAGAGGTTTGAGTAAAAACCTGAACCTTGCTCTTTTTGGGGTACCTCTGTAACCACCCCTTGAGACAGTAAGTGATTCAAACCTTTGAAGAAGGATCCTCTTTTTTGTGGATCCTTGGAGAGTCTTGAAACTCAGAACTGAGAAGATGGGATCTCTCAAAATTCCAGTCTGTACCCTGAGGATATTGTGGATACAACCCACTTGTCCTGGATTTCTGTCCGCCAAGTCGCTGAAAACTGACGAAGCCTTCCCCCCACTCGGCCGAGCGGGGGCGCCCCTTCACTGAGAGGTTTTGGGGTCTTGCTTATTAGCTCTTGCACCCCACGGCTTTTTGTTCCTCTGAGCCTGATTTCCTTTGGCTTTTGAGGGTGGCTGAAAATGCCGTCGCCACTGGCTGGAGGCAGGTTTCCCTGGAGCTGGGGAAAGAGAGCGTTTAAAACAAGGCCTCTTGTTCTTCTTTCTCTCAGGTAAAAGAGTCGTTTTACCACTTGATATCTTTTGTATATATTTTTCTAAATCTTCCCCGAATAGGCGTTCGCCATGGAAGGGGAAACTGGCCAAAAGTTTTTTGCATGGGGCTTCAGCTGACCAATGCTTAAGCCATAGAACTCTGCGCATATGTACCAGCTGGAGTGTAAGGTGTGATGCTTGTACAATAGAATCTCTCATGGCATCCACTGTGAAGCATAAGGCTTTAGGCAAATTCTCCCAATTTTTGGCTTGCTCCGGAGGCAGCTCCTTCAGCCCCTGCTTTACCTGTTTGATGACCTGACACATACCGACTGCTGCTACAGCAGGTTGGGTAACTGAGCCGGCCAAGAGAAAGGAAGATTTAAGTAAAGATTCCAACTTCTTCTCAGAAGGATCTTTAAACACTTGCACATTGTCCACCGGACACGTCAGGTTCTTATTTACACAATAGCCACATCTACAGAAGGCAGGCTCCATTTCTTTAAAAAAAATTCCCCCATAGGATAAAGAATGTCAAACTTTTTTGGAGGTGAGAAACGCTCATCTGGGTGTTGCCAGTCTGCGTACATTAGATCCTCTAGTAATGGATGAACCGGGAAAGAGCATGCACCCTGCAGGGATCTTAATGAACCTAGGGAGGAGACAGGTGATTTAGTTACCTCCGAAGAGGGTAACTTAAATGCAGATCGCACTGTTCCTGCATAACATTGCACCTGTGACTTCAAAATCTGGGATGCAGAGAAAGGCTCATCTGATATCCCTGATCCGTCTGACTCTTCATCCTCTGCTGGTGTAGCATCATCCTCATCCTCCTCATCCTCAGATCCTTCTGCAGGGAGGTCAACAACTGGAGGAGATCTGCTTCGCTTATTGTCCTTTTTAGAAGACTTAGCGATCAAAGTAGCAATTCTCTCTTCTAGATTATTTAGGGCTGCTGACAAAGTGTTTTCAATGACATACGCAGGCCCAGGCTTCACTGGGGAAGCCGCCATACCTGACAGAGGTAATGGCTCATCCTGTATAGCTGCGTCAGGTAATACAGGAGAGGAAGGTACCGAGTTAGCACGGCTAGGGCCTCCTGTCTCAGGCAGCGGTGCTTTTTTATCTTTTTTGTCAGAATTTCTTCCCCTGGAAGGCATACTGCTAAAAAAAACACAAGGTACCAAAATGCATATATTACTGTGCTAAGTTTAGCAATTTACATAAAGTATGCAACTTTACAAAAACACACAGTTCTATGCATAAAGTGAATGTCTGTCTAGGAAGTACCCAGCCCAACCACATGGAGTCTTACGTCCCTGTAATGCTGCTGTGTATCCCTGCAAAGAGAGAGAGAAACGAGCTTGCTTGTCCCTGCAGACGTTTTTGTCTTCAGATTTCGCGCCGTTTTCACGTGCCTGCGCGCGCGTACGTGCCCGCGCACGTGTCCATCTGCGGCCTCCCGCCCCCCCCCCTCCGATAAAGTGCGCTCGCGCGAGCGGCTCTAGCGCTGAATGGCGGTGGTAACGGTGAAAGGGGAGCTCCCTCTCACCAGCCCTTGTATCCAACTTTACCTGCTTCTGCAGGTGTCTAGTCGGCCATCCGGGAGGAGGAGGGAGGTGCCCAAGCAAGCTCAGCAGCAGAGGGACAGACAGTGTACTTGCAGTAACAGACACTGCACAGAGCGAGGTGAGTTAACACTCAGCTCTTTACTCCCCCCAGTGGCGGCATAAGAGAAGACATCCACTGTATTTTCTTTGGAAAGGTCCTTAAACTTAGTTTAGGACTCTAACCTCTTACCTTTATCCTCGCCGCAGGTTTTTTCTGCTGAAATTTTCAGACAGATACCAAACTTCACCCCTCACGGCGGGCTATGTGTGCCAACCTTCAGGGATATGGGTTCCTATTTAAAGGATACCTCTCCCCTGGGCCTTGTACAAGACTCTTACCAGGACTTTTAGCGAAGTAGCGAAAGTGCTGGATCTTAGAGCCCAGTCCTCCGAAGAGAGACATTACAGGCGACGCCTCGTGTATGAGGCCCGGATCCCATCCAGTTTTGGCTTAAACTCTTAGGTGTCTTGGATGGGTCCGAAAGCATAGCTCCTTTTACCCCCAGAGGGTCTCTTTGGCAGAGCTTTCCTTTAGCACCTCCTATCGCGTCCAACACCTTTAGACACTGGTGAAAAAAACGGAGGTACTCCCCTGATGGGAGGGGTTATATGGAGGGGAACTGTCTTCTATTGGTTGTGCCAGTGTCCAATCACCGCTGGTGACCCTTAACCCATTATGTAATGACTGGCTCTGTGTCCCGTGGTGTACGATAAAGAAAGTGAAGTTTCACTATAATGTCTTGGGGTGGTCCTGTAGCTTTGAGAGGGATCAGAGCCCTATGAATTCTGTCTATCTCCAGGCGGTCAATAGTGATTGATGGCTGCAGCTCCTGAAATAGGGCAGTTACTGTGGACTGGAGATCAACAATTGCCTCAGGAATTCCACGAATGCACAAGTTTGAACGACGGGCCCTATTCTCAAAGTCTAAATTAAATCCTCTAGTTCATGCAGGTGGGACTGTACATCAATTTCCATGTCATCTACTCTATCTTCTAGGTCAGAAGTGCGCTGAGCTAATTCCCTAATTTCCTTTGACAAACTGCTTGTGATGTGGTCTGAAGTTTTCTTAAGTGCCTTCTGAAGCATCTTTTCAAACTGCTTTAATATGTTTGGGTTAATGGTATCTGTGTTGGTGACCTGTAGTGGGTCAGTATATTCATAGTCATTATCATTATCTGTGTCATTCTCCACAAGAGCAGCCTGGGATTGCTGCTTCTGCTGTTTCTGCTGTCTTTGTTTAGCAGCTCGTGAGATGCTTGTGTGAGGAGAAGGGGGAGGTGCCATTTTCCATGCTGCTCTGGGCTGACTGACTTTGAAATTAGATGTTTTCCTGTTCAAGCCTGCACCCCTTCTAAACATAAAATAGACTCTTGTCTCACTAGCTGTTCCCACACCTGGTTCCACCGGAAACCGAGCTGAACGGACGCTTTATTCAGCTGTGGAGTCCCGAGAGTCACGGAGCTTCAGCGGGGCATGTCTGTCTCCGCCCTGCCCCCCCCCCCCCCCCCCTCCGCACACTTGTATTTTTGACCTATTGAGCGCTCTGAGATTGAGAATCAACTGAAACTTCCCGGAAGGCTTCTTCGCAACAAAAACATGAGAACTCCAGAGCCTTGTTCCTCTAGGGGAGCCAATACTGTCTGATCGGTTTACTCTTCTACTTGAAGACATAAGGCTCTTGCTTTCTCTGGATCCTTGGGAAGTCTGGTTACCAAGAAACTGGTGGGTGGGTGGTTGGAAATGGAATTCCAGCTTGTATCCTCTCCTGCTCAGGTCCAGAATGAATCCATTGGAGGCAACCGATTCTCATTGTGGAAGGAACCCTCTTAACCTTCTCCCCACTGGTGGTGGGTTACTGAGTCATTGGGGGTTGGAGGACTGCTGAGGAGGGTTAAACAAGGACTCCTTTTTTTGTCAACGGTGGTTTCAAGCACCTTTTAGAAGGCTCGTCTTCATCCCTGGAATCAGCATCATTGCCTGATTTTGCAGGACAGAGGCATCTTCTGCCACCTTTCTATGCAAAACTTCCTCCAACGCTGGTGAAATTACAGGTGAAGAGGGCCTAGGCATTAAAAGAGGCTGACAAGCAGCAACTAAAGGGTGTCTAATGCCGGCCAGAAGGGAACTAAAAGAAGAGGCCAACTCTTCTTTAAATGGTGACATCAGTTTCCTACAGGCCATGGCCAACTTATCCTGAAAGCGGATTTCCACTTAAAAGTGGAACTTCCACTTATCTGTCTACTCCCCCCCTACCCCCTCCGGTGCCACATTTGGCTCCATTCAGGGTGGAAAAACAGGTACCCTTCCCCACTTCCGGAGACAGCGCCGTCCCTCGGAAGTTTGGCCCCCCTCCTCCGCTGCTGGGCCAATAAGAAAGTGCAGCTCACTTTGTGCATGCGCAGTAGGGACCCAGCTCTGGACCTGAAAGGCTTCACTGCCCGTTTCCCTTACCAGGAATGGCAGTGGCAGCACCCGACAGCCGATCTAAAAATCAGCTGGGGTGCCGACATCACGGGAACACCTCTTTAACCAGACTGCCAATACCGCAGTGGCAAAAGGGTTTGCCCCAGGAAGATGCTTACTTATCTGCACAAATCACACATTTCTTTTTATCTTGGGCCTGAAACACGTAAAATTAAAAAAAGATAGCAAACTAGCCTCGCAGCTTTCTAGCCACCATGTGCTAAATGTCAGAAGGGTGAAGTGCACCGCCAGCCTAAGCCCAACACCATGGAGCCCCAGATGACTGCATAGCAAAATTAATGAAAAAAAAAACACAGGATAAGCTGGCATGTAGACACCCCAGGCTTACATGTCAAAAGCTGGCATTGGAGGCGCCTGTATCTGCAGAAGCCTGGGAATTGTGTGCATAAGTGCCTAATATCCACTCTGCCTGCGTCACTCTGAGGCCTGGAACCACAGCCCTGCGATGAAGTCACCTGCCCAGAAATGATGCCTCTGCATCATACGGTCAACAAGCATTCATCACTGCAGCAGCACGCTCATCGCCACTGAAAGCAGAGGATCCACAGCCATCACCTACCTACCTGTACAGAGGGGGTTTCTTGAATGGGTACCATAGGAAAAAGGTACAGACAATGACAGCCCAGAGCAGGTTCCAGAGGTAACATGTCTGCTTCATCCAGAGAAAATAATAAAAGTTAGGCGAGAGCCTGGAGGACTGCCATTTAACTCTTGATGGCTCCTCTTTCTGGGACAGAAAAATTGTCTCATGGGCTATCCTGGAAGACTGGGGGGAAAAAGTGGGGAATGACAGATTAGGATCTACTAATTCCACAGAGCTATCAGAGCATCTACTGCTTCTGCTAAGGGGTCCCTGTACCTGGAGACAAACCTGTCCAGTGTATTGCTGAACCCGTAAGCTAGGAGGTCCACATCCAGTGTCTACCACTTGCAAAGTGAATCCTGGAACAACTTTAGGTAGGGACCAACTCCCACAGGTCCAGGTGATACTAGATAAGAAAGTCTATCTGCCAACTGTCCACACCTAGGATTAACAAGGTGAACAAGGCAAGAATGTGAAGTTCTGATCAGGAAAGGATTCGATCGACCTCTCTTGCTGCGGCAGAACTCCTGATTACTCCCTGATGGTTGATGTACATCATCACAGTATTATATATATATATATATATATATATATATATATATTATACAATGTATCATTTATTGTTGTCAGTTTTTTACATACAATGTATGTTATATGTCATTATGGACACAAACCTATGAATGGAGTTTTCCAACCCGTTATGGAATCATTATTTAGCAATAAACATTTTGTTTTTTTATTGACTGTTTCTGTTGCTGCACATACCTCATATAAAGTCCTATTTTAATTTTTTGTTTCTACTGAATCAGGGATGGAGACGTATTCACATAAGTTTCATATAAAGTCCCACAAAGTCCCGTCCCCACCACCTTCCCTCTTTTTTTTGTGACTGTTAAGGATGGAGGTGTTACTTGGCCATTATGTATATCTGTGACCAGTATGCTTTCCTAGCTCATGACAGACCTCATTTTGACTTGGTTACTTAAATACAGTATATATGGGGTTTATTCCATCTACATATAGATTTGAATACATGCCCAATAGATTAATTTGCTGTGTGGTTAGTTAATGCAGTTGCATTCTGTCACAGAACTGAGGCAAATATGCCTTGATCTAGAAGACTCTGGGTGGGCTTGATGTAGATCTGCTAATCTGTACCATGACAGAGGAAGGCTGGGGTTGAGAAACCCCAACTCTTAGCCCTTAGATAACACTTGCTACACCCAGATGTCTAGAGCATAAGCAGTCCAAGTGTCTGAAAAAGTTAAACATCCCCCTACTCTGAAAAGTGGGGGGCGCATCTTCATGCTGAGGAAAGTTTTTCTGAAGATTTGACAGATTTTGAGCTCAAAACCTTGAAGATTGATTGGGAACAAAGCTTGGAGGGTCTGGAGGTGGATGGTGTAGTACAAGAGGAAGTCTGTTTCTTGGGCTTCTTCCGCTGAGGAAGATGGGCATTCTTACCAACAACAGTGTCTTTGAAAATAGTTTCAAAAGTAGATCTAAAGAGATGTGGTCATTCAAAGGCCATGCAGATCAGACATATCTTAGACAGTATCCAAAGAAGAAGACTTGGAACAGTGAGTGCACTGGGAAAGTCCATGTGGTTTTGGGGGTTCTAAAGGACCCAAGACTGGGAACCGCACTGGTAAAACCAACAGGCTGATCCTATAGCTTCAGAATGGTGGGCACTACATCATAATGGTCACTCTTATTTTTGGAGTAATGACAGAGGGCTGGGGGTCCTCTGAGGCAAGCTTGTCGGGTATGTTTTGCATAATATCTACCCAGTTTTGAACTATATGGCATTTATGAAAAAGAAGTAGCAAAGGGTAATAGAGGAGTTTAATAAAGCAAGGTTTGCATGTAAGTAACTGTACACGGTTTACACAAAGGATTCTGTGTAGGCTTTACAACCACTTTAAGACTTTGACGTCTGAATAACAAATACAAGCCAAGATTAAAACATAAAAACATAAGCAAATCATTGAAATAATGCACAATAATAAACCCCCTGGTTGGTCTTTGCTTACTCCCCCTTTTTGGAGAACGTAAAACAGATAAATCTAATGCAGACACACCTACACTGTAGTCTCTCGGCCTTCCCATTCTAATCACATACTTGCCCGACCCCAAACCAGAGAGACATTGCTTACTAGAGTGCACAGTCGCTTACCAGAATCTTTCCAGATGGGCATACAAATGTTCTGCACTCTCATTCAGTGATATGGAGCTTCCAATCAAAAAGCTCATACTTTGGACTTACTCTCTAGCAGAATAAAGGAGAGTGCATATGCTGGCCCCACATGGGAAGATTTGGATGAACAGCTGTGATCTAGTCAGTGATATCTGGATAGAGGACAGGTGAGTATAAGACTGGGCTGAGAGGGGCTAGGATATAAATATAACTGCACCAAAACCACAGCTACACATTAAAAAAACACATGTCATTGCATGAAGTACATTTCTGGGGAAAAAGCCACCTTACCTGAATAGAATGACCAGTGCTTGTATGGAAATGTGAAGACCGTGGATAAATATCATTTAAATGAGGCGGTACTTCAGGACACAACCTTTTCTGTTGCAGTTTCGCAACTTCCTTATTGCCAAACTTGTCAAAATGTGTCCTCCAGACTAAAACCTAAAAAAAACAAAAAACAAAAACAAAAGACAGTATACAGTAAATAAATATAGATAACTGTTCTTGATACTTCTGCAAGTAAGCCAAAGGCTAAATGGATCATCTTGTTTTTGAAAGAGGCTCAAGATTACGGTACCTTGAAACACATGCCAGTAGCAGTAATACATTATTGCTTTTACTTAAATAATATGTTACCCCAACATTTAAAATGTGCCTGCTGAACCATGTTCTTGTATGAAAAAGTATCCTTTTCTCTTTGGGCAAAATACCTGGTGTTCCGGGCAGTCCCCCTGCTTTCCTAATAAAAGCTGACCACACCAGTCATGAGAGCTCAGCAGTACTGTCACTGCAGTAGCAGCCAACAACTTGTGCGGGTTTTGTTCAAATTGAAAATTATACAGTGGCTCCATAGCTGCTGATCATTTTCACAGAACAGGCGGAGTGGTACCCCCCTTTCAACTGGCCAGCCCCCACCTGGTTCCTGGTCTCTCCTGCTCTTAGCGGGAGCCCAGAATTACAACCGCTGGCTTCAGGGTGGAGGAGCGGTGTGAGAAATCTATGCCTAATCTCCACTGTAAACAAAGAAAACAGAATCAATGATGATTTTGTCCGTTTCGGAGTCACCATTTTCTGGCTGGTACAGCCAGGGAACACGTCTAACCAAGCCGATCTGTGCTTCGGTAGATGCTGTGAAGGGTAAGGAAGACATTGGGGTCTATTACCCCTAATGTTTCCAAAAAGATTAACTGTCACCTGCCCAGTGTTATCAGATGGGGGTTTATTAACCCCTTGTGATAGCAATCAAGTAAAAAGAAATAAAATAAAAAATAAAAATGTGAAAAAAAAGAAAATGTATACAAAAAAATAATATGCCATAACCACAGTTGCCCCGCTCACATGTTCAAACACAAATATATGCTCAGGGTGTACAGGCTTATGTAACCTGCGGTTGCATCGTACATGTCACATATCATCGCTAACGTCGGAGTGAGAGTATTAATTCTAGCACAAGAAAAGATATTGCTCTAGAGTGGAACTAGTTAAACTGAATGAGTTGTTTTGCAAGGTAAGGGTTCACATATACTTTAAAACCACTTGCTTACTGGGCACTTAAACCCCCTTCGTACCCAGACCAATTTTCAGCTTTCAGCGCTGACGCACTTTGAATGACAATTGCGCGCTCATACAACGCTGTACCCAAATGATATTTTTATAAATTTTTTTCCCACAAATAGAGCTTTCTTTGGGGGGTATTTGATCACCTCTGCATTTTTTTTTTTTGCGCTATAAAAACAAAAAAAGAAGACAGAAAATTTTGAAAAAACACACAATATTTTTTTTTACTTTTTGTTATAATAATATCCCAATTTTTTTTTCTTACATTTTTTTTTTTCTCAGTTTAGGCCGATACGTATTCTTCTATATATTTTTGGTAAAAAAATTTGCAATAAGCGTATAGTGATTGGTTTGCACAAAAGTTATAGCGCCTACAAAATAGGGGATAGAATTATGACATTTTTATTATATATTAATTTTTTTACTAGTAATGGCGGCGATCTGCGATTTTTGTCAGGCCTGCGATATTGCGGCGGACATATCGGACACTTTTGACACTATTTTGGGACCATTCACATTTATACAGCAAACAGTGCTATAAATATGCATTGATTACTGTATAAATGTGACTGGCAGGGAATGGGTTAACACTAGGGGCGATCAAGGAGTTAAATATGTTCCCTATTAGTGATTCTTACTGTGTGGGGGAGGGGACTGACTGGGGGAGGTGACCGATCTGTGTCCCTATGTACAAGGGACACACCATCGGTCTCCTCTCTCCCTGACAGGACGTGGATCTCTGTCTTTACACACAGAGATCCACGTCCTGCCTTTGTAACAGCCGATCGCGTGTAACTGGCCGACATCGCGGCCGTCAGGCACGCGCATCGGCATCACGAGACGTGGCGGGCACAGCTGTTCCCCGTTGCGCACCCTCTGCGGCGCGCGGGGGGATGTAAACACAGCAGGACGTCCATGGACATCCACCCGGCACTTGAGAGCCGTGCTGCAGACTTCTTTCGTCTATAGCGCGGGTCTCAAGTGGTTAAAATACATTTCAAATATTCTACCAACATTCTGGAGGCAGTCAAAAAAAAATGGTTAATAAAAATTAAAAATAGACATAAATGCATTTTGGCACAATGTAGAATGTGTTTCTGCTACTATGCTTAAAATATTGCTTCAATAAGATTAATATGGATGAGCAAAGCTTAGGATAAAAACGTTGCTTTTGGCTCTCTCACTGCACTTTTTTTTAGGTCCACAAAAATAGGATTTTTATAACAGCTTACCTGTAAAATCCTTTTCTTGGAGTACATCACGGGACACAGAGCGACATAGTCATTACTAATGGGTTATATAGATACCGTCAGGTGCTGGCACTGGCAACTTCCAAAACCGGAAGTACCCTCCCCTATATAAGCCCCTCCCATCCGGGAGCACCTCAGTTTTGTAGCAAAGCAATAAGTGTCCCCAAAGAGGGGCGGGAGCTCTGTGTCCCGTGATGTACTCCAAGAAAAGGATTTTACAGGTAAGCTGTTATAAAAATCCTATTTTCTTTCTCGTACATCACGGGACACAGAGCGACATAGTCATTACTAATGGGATGTCCTAAAGCAATGCCAAATGAGGGGGGGGATACACCATATATAAGCTGAGCGCTATCAGACATGAGGATCTTTTGCGGCCTGCAACACACTGCGCCCAAAGGCGACATCCTCCTGACTTCTAACGTCCACCTGGTAGAACCTAGTAAACGTGTGAACTGAAGACCATGTTGCGGCCTTACAGATTTGAGCCAGGGAGGCCTGGTGATGCACTGCCCATGAAGTTCCAACTGCTCTCGTGGAGTGCGCTCTAACTTTGAACGGAGGCGGTCTCCTTCTCAAGCCATAGGCTTGTATTATGACCTGTCGAATCCACCTGGCTAAAGTAGATTTTGACGCTGCCTGACCCTTTCTGGGGCCTTCCGGCAGAATAAACAAAGTATCCGTTCTGCGAATCTGAGCAGTGGCTTTTAGATAAGCTTTAACTGCTCTTACTACATCCAAAGAATGCAATAACTTTTCCTCTACCGAAGTAGGTTTGGGGAAAAAAGAAGGAAGAACCACATCTTGGTTCAAATGAAACCTCGATACCACCTTAGGAAGAAAGGCTGGCTGAGGACGTAATACTACTCTGTCCTTATGGATAACCAGATATGGCTCTTTACAGGACATAGCTGCTAATTCCGACACTCTTTTAGCCGAACAAATGGCTACTAGAAAAATCAATTTCCTGGTGAGAAGCACCAAGGAAATATGCTGTAATGGTTCAAATGGTTGTTTCTGTAAAACCGACAGAACCAAGTTTAGATCCCATGGACATATGGGAATATTAACCGGAGGACTAATACGCATCACTCCTTGTATAAAGGCTTTGACTAGTGAATGCGAAGCCAAGGGCCTTTGAAAAAATATTGACAAGGCCGAAATCTGACCCTTGATAGTACTCAAGGCAAGCTTCCTATCTACAGCCCATTGTAGGAAGTCCAGAATCCTACCTATTACGTATTTACGTGGATGCCATTTCTTGGCCTCACACCAGGCGATGTACGCCTTCCAGATTCTATAGTAGATCTGCCTGGATACCGGCTTCCTGGCATTGATCATGGTAGATACCACAGCATTAGAGAGCCCTCTCTTTTTTAGAATGTGAGCTTCAATAGCCAGGCCGTCAAACCTAGGGCTGGTAAGGAAGGGTGGTATATCGGTCCTTGCGAAAGCAGGTCCGGACGATGTGGGAGGGTCCAAGGACTCCCCACAGACATTTTTACAATCTCCGCGTACCATGCTCTTCGGGGCCACGCTGGAGCCACCAGAATCACTGGTTTCTTTTCTACCCTGATTCTGCGGAGTAATCGAGGTAACAATTGTGGCGGTGGGAATGCATATATCAGCTTGAACTGATCCCAAGGGAACACTAGGGCATCCGAGCCGCAAGCTAGGGGATCCCTTGTCCAAGAGACAAACCTGTCCACTTTTGTGTTGAATCTGGATGCTAGCAGATCTACATCCGGTGTTCCCCACCGCTGACATATTGTCCGGAAAACCTCGGGATGAAGGGACCATTCCCCTGGGCATAATTGTTGGCGACTTAGAAAGTCCGCCTTCCAATTCTCCACTCCTGGAATGAATACCGCAGATATGGCTGGGACATATCTTTCTGCCCATCTCAGGATGTAATTTACTTCCCTTTGGGCTGCACGACTCCTGGTGCCCCCCTGACGATTGATATATGCCACTGCTGTGGCATTGTCTGATTGAATTCTGACAGGGGACCCTTGGAGTTTGGATGTCCATGCTACTAGGGCATACCGAGCTGCTCGTATCTCTAAGAGATTGATGGGCAGGGCCTTTTCCGCATCCGACCATCTGCCCTGGAGAGACCATTGCTCCAGTACTGCTCCCCAGCCTATAAGGCTGGCATCTGTAGTGACCACCTTCCAGGAAATCGGACTGAAGGATTTCCCTCTTTCCAGATTCTGGGGAACCAACCACCAGCGGAGGCTCTTGCGAACGGAAGGGGACAAGGACATTGGTAAGTCCAGAGCCTGAACTTTTTTGTTCCAGGCTGACAGTATGGCCCTTTGCAACTTCCTTGAATGGAATTGACCGTAGGGTACTGCTTCGAATGATGCCACCATTTTTCCCAGCAGCCTCATGCACAGGCGTATGGATGGCTGTCTTTTTGAACCCACTAAGTGGATCAAATCTCTCAAAGACGACCCCTTTTCTTGAGGCAAGAAAATTTTTCTCTGGTCTGAATCCAGCCTTAGCCCCAAGTATTCCAGACTTTTGACTGGTTTTAGGGCTGACTTGTCTCGGTTGATAATCCAACCGTGATATTCCAGATACTTGATTGTCTCGTGAACAACCACTTCTAGTTTTTCCACTGAGTGGTCTATCAGCAACAAGTCGTCTAGATATGCCATTATCGTTACACCTCGTGTTCTTAGATTGGCCAATAATGGGGCCAGAATTTTTGTGAACACTCTTGGTGCTGTGGCCAGACCGAAGGGTAAGGCTCTGAACTGAAAATGGCGCCCTTCTACCGCAAAGCGTAGAAATTTTTGGTGGGCTGGAAAGATGGGAATGTGCAAATAAGCATCTTTGATGTTGATCGAGGCTAACCATTCCTCCCCTTGTAGGGCAGTGGCTACCGATCGGATCGACTCCATCCGGAAAGTCCTGATATGTAGGAATTTGTTTAGCCCTTTTAGATTTAATATGGGCCTCACGTCCCCGTTTGGCTTCGGGACTGTAGAGGTTTGAGTAAAACCCGAACCCCCATTCTTCCAGGGGAACCTCTATAATTACTGCTTGGAGCAATAATTGTTCTAGTGCCAACAGGAGGGATCCTCTCTTCTGGGGATCCCTTGGCACGTTTGACCTTATAAAAGCGGGAAGGAGGGGAGTTTTTTAACTCCAATTTGTATCCCAGATTTACTGCGGAGAGCACCCATCTGTCTCGGATCGTGTCCCGCCAGGTCTCTGTGAACAACTGAAGTCTTCCCCCCACCCGATTGGGTGGGGGCAACCCTTCATGCATTTGACTTTGGGGGAGGTTTTGTACCTCTCCTGCTCCAGGGCTTCTTGTTACCCTGCAATTGTCCCTGATTTTTACCTCCGGGATTTGACCGAGGAGGCCGTCGGAACTGTTTCACAGCCGATGTCCTAGGGACTGGAGAAGCAGGCCTCTTAAAAGAGGGACCTCTAACTCTATTTTTAACCGGCAAAAGTGTACTTTTACCGCTGGAAATTCTCTGGATATATTTGTCCAGGTCTTCCCCGAATAAGCGTTCACCATGAAATGGGAAGCTGACCAGCAATTTTTTACAGGGAGCTTCAGCAGACCAGTTTTTGAGCCATAGAAGCCTGCGCATATGTACCACAGACAGCGTAAGGCGGGAGGCCTGATGGATTGAATCCTTTATAGCGTCCACCGCAAAGCATAAGGCTCTAGGTAGATCAGCTAGGGCAAGAGCCTGCTGATCTGGCAAGTCCCTTAAGACCTGTTTCAACTGATCCTTCACTGCTTGGCAGACCCCAATAGCTGCCACTGCTGGTTGTGTCACCAATCCTGCTGTAGAGAAAGCAGATTTTAATAAGGACTCCAATTTTTTATCTATTGGGTCCTTGAACATTTGGACATTATCCACCGGACATGTCAGTGATTTATTCACACAAGAGATGGCTGCGTCTACTGTAGGGACCCTCCATTTTCTGATGAACTTATCCTCCATGGGATAGACCACCGGAAATCTCTTGGGGGGAGTAAATATTTTGTCAGGATGCTCCCAATCCTGGTAAATGAGCCCTTCCAGTAAAGGATGGATCGGAAAGGAACAAACAGTCTGGGGAGCTTTTAGCGACCCCAACGAGGAGACAGAAGTGGATGATGGCTCCGCAAGTGGCATTTTAAATGCTGATCGGACCATATTAGTCAGGGACTGAACCCATAACCTTTCAGCATGTGATGCTGAGAACGGCTCTTCCACTGTTGATTCCTCTACAACCGAATCGACCTCATCCTGATCCCCTTCAGGTAGGTCGATCCCTGTATGGGACTGTTGCTCTGTTAACAGGCACTCTGAGGGAGGAGACGGAGATCGGGCGCTTTTCTCCTGTGACAGGGAAGCCGCGATCAATGCTGACAATCTCTCTTCCAGCCCTCCCAGAGCTGAGGAAAAAACCTCCTCTGTTACATACACAGGAGCAGGTGAACTGAGGACAGCCACAGTACCAGGTACTCCTGAGGGTGCTCTACGGTCACTAACCTCTGATTCTTCAGGGGAGACTGGTGCAGCCAAAGCATGCCCAAGATCCTCAGAGCCCGATGGAGACCCCCTATTCCTCCTGGAATTTCTAGTCCCGGAGTTTTTAGACGGCATATTCCTAAGCCACAAAGCTGAGGTATTCCAGCCGAAATACACCAGTTACTGACAATAGTCTAGCATAAATGCTGCTATAAGAAACAGTTGGTGTCTACTAATGTGCCTTTCTAGGGGATGCCTGTATCAACCGCTTGCTGTATGCCTTCTTTAAATGTTGCCAGCTCTGTCTCTGTACTTCATAGCCATCTCACCACACAAAATTGTGGTTTTTAACATGCTGGGACGCCCGCACATGCGCAGAAGCGCTGCGGCGCGCACAGAGCGTCATCCCCCCAGGCTCCGCCCCCTTTCCCGGCTCACCTCTATATATAGAGGCGCGTGCACGCGCACGCGCGCGGCTACGTGCGCCTTCGGCGCTAATTTCGAAAATGGAAACCAGGGACAAGAGCCAGGGCCCCTTTGCCGCAGGCCGGGGGGATGGACGAGCATTGCAACATGGCAGAGGAAGCAGTTTCCCATAAGAGAACTCACCATCTGCCTGGACTCGCTCTGATGAAAAGAAACTAGTCCACATGACAAGAAACATTCCACAGCGGTCTCTAGTGGACAAACACAGGTACCGCAGTCTAATATATTAAATATATATATATATATAAAAAAAATTTTTTTTTTTTTTTCTTGACCACCATTAAAAATTATTACATTTTTTTAGTAGTTACAGGCATGCACATAATTTTGCGGGAATACCATTAGGTAACAGACAGAAAGACAAATTAGGCTTGGGGGTCCCCCAATAGAACCAAGTTCCTGGGGGCCCCCACTTACCTGTTCCCCGCCGCAGGACTTTGTTTGGTCCACAAAAGCCCAAACTTCACCTATCACGGCAGGCATTGTAATCAAACCTTCAGGGACCGGGTTCCCAAGGATTCCACTCCCCTGGACCTGTATAGCACCCTGCACAGAAAACATCTTGGTCGTGGGTATGACCAGAGCTCTGGATCCCAGGGTCCAGCTCTCCTAAGAGAAGCATTACAGGCAAAACCTTGCTCTTCTCTGCAAGGCCCGGGTACCGACCGTTTAGCTATGAAGCTTTTTTGGTCGGATCCGGAATAGCTTACTGAGGCCCAAAAGAACCTGTACGCAAGCTCAGTGAAAAACACATGTTTCTTCTTGGCCAACACCTTAGACACTGGCAAAAAACTGAGGTGCTCCCGGATGGGAGGGGCTTATACAGGGGAGGGTACTTCCGGTTTTGGAAGTTGCCAGTGCCAGCACCTGACGGTATCTATATAACCCATTAGTAATGACTATGTCGCTCTGTGTCCCGTGATGTACGAGAAAGAAATAATATTTTTAACTCACTGCTGCCATAAGGGAGACCAGCAAACATCATCAAACCTTGGCAGTTGCAGATCACAGCTTCCAGACCTTGCCCGGTCCCACAGCCAGTCATCAATATGAAAACCTTGATGTGCTAGGAAAATAAAAGTGCTTTCTTTTAAGGAATATTAGGAGCAAGTGCTTTTATGTGCAAATCACGGCAAGGTTTTCGTATTGGTGACTGACTGCTGCAGATGAGCAGCATGAACAGATTTGTTTTGGACATTAACTTTATTCACAGGGTTACATTTTCTGCATGTTCTAATTCACTCAGGTTAGACAGACACAGTTGGCATATCAAATTTTCAAGACCCCTAAAGCCTCATACACACGATCGGACGGACTTCCATCTGACTTTTCCGTGGATTTTGGCCCAAACTTTTCCATGAACTTGGTATGCATACACACGGCAGGACTTTTTCAGCCAACTTTCACCAAATCATGTGGTTTTTCTGCTCTTTACCGCCACCCTTTGGGCAACTTCTGCTATTGTTGGTTGATCTTTAGCATTGGTTCTGAGCATGCGTGTTTGTACCATGGACTTTAGTCCACATGATTGGATTAGCCGACGTAGGACATTTGTTCTCGGAAAGTTTGTCTTTTTTCATAGCGAACATTTGTCCGATGAAAAAGCGAAAAAGTTTGTCCGATGGAGCGTACACACGGTTTGTCTGCTAAAACAGATCCGTCGGACGTTTGTTGTCAAAAAGTCCGATTGTGTGTATGGCCCTTTAAAATTATTGATTTACTGTCACTAAAAACAAACCCACCATAGTGAGTAAGGTCCTGCTAGTTTTCTAAACATTAGTGGTCTCTGATTTTACCAGCAGTTAAATACAGAGGTCACAACCTAGGGTTGCCACCTGTACGGGATTCACCCGGACAGTCCAGGTTCTGAATCTGTCCGGTTTTCAGACTGCCTGAAACCCGGACAGACCATTCTGACAGAGGGGGAGCTTCATTAGCATACTTGCCACTGTGGAGACAGTCACAGCAGCAGTGTCATTTCTTCTCACTAAATACACACACTGTGCTGGTGTGTGTGTTATGAATCTGAAGCTCCTGTCTGTCTCCCCCCTTCAGGCTCCTGTAGTCTCTGTTATCTCTGACCCCCACTCCAATCACTAGTGCCGTGTTCTGAGAGAAGGGGGAGGCGGAGCTGAGGAGATCACTGTAGCTGCTGTCGGGACTCGGGCTGGCCGTTGCTCACTAGGAGGTGAGCTGACTTATTTTTTTACTAAGGAAAGTTTCCTAGAGTGCAAAGTTCCAGGAAGATTTATTTTGCATTGAAGTTAAGATAAGCATAATCGGAAGAGACAGCGAGTGAGTCTGCGGCCCGATCACAGCCGATTCACAGTATCTCCCAAGCAGCACACTTATCTACCTATACAAACATCCCCCTGTCCAGATTATGTGAAGTTCATTTATGTGAGTTTACACCTCTGATTGTCCAGACTCAGCCTGGACAACACGGGTTATATGAATGGCCATCAATTACCTTCACATCATCTGGACATACAGAGTGCTGGGGGCTGGCATCTTATAACAGATTGTTGTCATTGAGTAGTATTGTATATTTTAGTAGATAACCACAATAGCTTTGTTTTAATTATAGACATCACTATCTGACCACTTCTCAGCCCCCAACTCCCCCCAGCTTACATCACCCCCAGACATCACTTAGAGCTGCTTCCTACCCCCCAGCTGAAGGACATCATTCCATAGTCACCCCACAGACACTGCAAGAAATCCATCCCCATACTGCCCCCATCATGCCCTCCTCTCCCATACATACTGCCCCCATCATGCCCTCCGCACTCCTCTCCTGTACATACTGCCCCCATCATGCCCTCCTCTCCCGTACATACTGCCCCCATCATACCCTCTGCACTCCTCTCCCGTACATACTGCCACCATCATGCCCTCCGCACTCCTCTCCCGAACATACTGCCCCCATCATACCCTCCGCACTCCTCTCCCGTACATACTGCCCCCATCATACCCTCCGCACTCCTCTCCCGTACATACTGCCCCCATCATACCCTCCACACTCCTCTCCCGCACATACTGCCCCCATCATACCCTCTGCACTCCTCTCCCGTACATACTGCCCCCATCATACCCTCCGCACTCCTCTCCCGCACATACTGCCCCCATCATACCCTCCGCACTCCTCTCCCGCACATATTGCCAGCATCATATCATCCACACTCCTCTCCTGTACATACTGCCTCCATCATACCCTCCGCACTCCTCTCCAGCACATAATAGATTTAATGTACTACAAAAAAAAATAGGATTTTTTACTCACCGTAAAATCCTTTTCTCTGAGTCCATGGACCGACACAGCTTCTCTATTGACAAAGTGGGTATTATCCGTTAATTAGGAGTGACTAGGCAGAAAAACTTGTAAAAAGTGTTGCATCACACCTTCTACAGTACCGCCCAGGGGGCGGACCCTCTGGGTATACCCTCTCAGTCTGCATCTTCGCAGATCAGTTCGTCAAAAAGCAGTACAAACTTAAAAGGAGGGGTGGGTGCTGTGTCGGTCCATGGACTCAGAGAAAAGGATTTTACGGTGAGTAAAAAATCCTATTTACTCTTTCGTCCATGGACCGACACAGCTTCTCTATTGACAAAGTGGGACGTCCCAAAGCAGTGTCAGAGAAAAAACGAGGGGTGGTAACAGCATAAAAATAAACTTCACCCCAAACACAAAACAGCACTCCTCCAACGGAGGAGTTGCAACTCTAAACAGCCGCTTGCAAAACCTTGCGGCCAAAAGAGGCATCCGAAGATGCACCTACATCAATTTTGTAGAATTTTGTGAAAGTGTGTGCGGACGACCAAGTCGCCACTTTACATAGGAGAAAAAGAAACCCTGGACTGCCGCACTCTGTATAGACAGTTATTTATTCCAAAATTTCAGGTAAAAAATCCAAATTCAAAATAAATCCATAAATCCAAAACAACAAATGCAGATGGTGTGCATGCAGGGAAGGGTGGCTAACGCGTTTCACGTCACGAATTGACGCTTACTCATAGCTAGGGTGTGTGGGAATCAATAGAGGTATAAATGAAAAATAAAGTAACTTTACACCAATCAGTACTGAAAGAACACAGCTGACTGGGATAACCTTATGTTTGATTCCGGCACTCCCAAGAAAGGGAGAGGGGGGAAGGGAATAGCACTCTTTTGAAGACCATTCACAAAAATACAAAATTACAAAATGTGTATAAATTATAAACTAAACACTTAATGCTTAAACATAGACACACCAAAGTGTGTCTATATATTATTTAAAGTGAATGAATATGACAGTGATAAGTATGAATGTCAATTAATTAAGTTCAAAAAATGAACGGAAAAATCTTTTTAAATGAAAAAATAAATGAAAAGTGAAAATGTGAAAATGTTTTTTGGAGATGGTGAGCCATAGATATAAATATATTCATGTATGTGAAATAATTATTATGTGATATTCGTGTGAATTGAAATAATAATAATAGTAATTTACAAATACTCCAAAAAACCATAATGATGAATTAATTAATAAATAATAAAATTTAAATGCACAAAATGTGCACAATGCGTGCTACTGCCAAACAGACTGTGTGACAATTACATAGGGAAATGTGAAGAATGATAAATATGAATAAATAAATGATAAGTGATCATGAAGGAGATATATGTGTGTGTATAAAGTGTAAAGAAATGTCCATATATGAATGTCTATAAATGTGCTATATAACATAATATAATCCGCCTTGTAATGGGTCAATGGATATAATACAATATGCCATAGAACAAAATAAACATGGATAAATCAATAAAATTCAAATAAATATCATGTGTGAATATATGCATTTACCGGAGACACATGTCTCTCCTGTATGCACACATGAACCTTGGACTTTCAACTTTAAACATAAACATAAATAAGAAATGTGTAATAAATGAGTATAAGAATGTACAAAGATATGCACGATAATATACAATAAAATCATGCAAGGGGGGTACATGAAAATGTGTGTAAGGAAATTCGGATGTTCAGATCCATATAGGGAAATGGTATTGAACCACACACAATACTATCCAGCAGGATGACAATGCATCTTTGCATAGATGTACCCTCATCTCTGCGGTTTAAGATGTAAACCCAATATTCAAATAATAATAAAATCATGATATTAACCTTAATTGTCAAGGGAATCTGTTAAAATAGTGCGTATGCACATGTCAATCACCGCACTTATCCAAAATCAAAAATTAAATAATATATGAACATATAAAAGTGTGCATGGTGGCCGGGCATGTGCATAGACACTATGGTACCTAAGTACTGGAAGCCACTTTACATAATTGGGAAACAGACGCTTGATGTCGGAAAGCCCAAGAGGCACCTATTGCCCTGGTCGAATGCGCCGTGACAGGAAAGGGGGGCGCCTGACCCTTTAAGGCGTAAGCCTGGATTACTATCTGTCGGATCCACCTAGAGATGGTGGCCGATGAGACTGCTTGGCCCTTCTTGGGACCAGCCACCGAAACAAACAGTGAGTCTGACTTCCGGAACAGGGAAGTAGCAGATAGGTATACTCTCAAAGCTCGGACAACGTCCAAGGAATGCAACGCCGACTCCTTAGGATTCGACGGCTGAGGACACAAGGATGGAAGTACAATGTCTTCGTTGAGATGAAAAGCCGAAACGACTTTCGGAAGAAAGGAAGGCTGCGGCCGCAGCACCACCTTATCCTTGTGGAAAATCAAATAGGGAGCCTTGCAGGACAAGGCTGCCAGCTCAGAGACTCGTCTAACTGACGTAACAGCCACCAAAAAGACCACTTTCTGAGAAAGTGTCAACAGGGGAATATCTCTAATATTCTCAAACGGTGCCTTCTGAAGCACCGAGAGGACCAGGTTCAAGTCCCACGGAGGTAATGGGGGACGGGCCACATGTCGGACCCCCTGCACAAATGTACTCACGAGAGAGTGAGTCGCCAGGGGTCGCTGAAAAAAAGACAGCCAGGGCAGATATCTGTCCCTTAAATCGTACTTAGGGCAAGCCCTTGGTCCACCCCATGCTGTAAAAACAGCAGGATTCTGGAAACCAAATAGGTACGCGGATGCCATTTCATTTCCTCACACATGGAGTTGTAGGCCCTCCAAGTGCGGTGATAGACCTTCCTAGAGGACGGTTTTCGAGCACTTCTCATAGAAGAGATTACTGAGTCTGACAGGCCCCGGTCTCAGTACCTGGTTCTCAACAGCCATGCCGTTAAAGCCAATGACTGTAAAGCAGGGAGGAATATGGGACCTTGCGATAGCAGGTCCTTCCGTAGTGGTAGGCGCCAGGGGACGTCTGCTACCAGACGTACTAGATCGGCGTACCAAGGACGCTGAGGCCAATCTGGAGCGATTAGGATCATTGGAATTCCCTCTGCCTCCACTCTGCGGAGCAGAAGAGGAAGAAGCCTTAAGGGAGGGAAGGCATAGATTAGCCGATACTGACCCCACGATGCTACCAACGCGTCCGTTGCGTCTGCCCATGGGTCTCTTGACCGGGCCACAAATCTCAATACCTTCCGATTGAGTCGGGAAGCCAGAAGATCTACGTCTGGTGTGCCCCATCTTTGGCAGAGGAGTTGGAACACCTCCGGGTTTAAGGACCCTTCTCCCTGGTCCAGCATCTGGCGGCTCAGGTAGTCCGCCTGCCAGTTTTCCACACCCGGAATGTACACGGCCGACAGTGCCGGTACGCTCCTCTCTGCCCACTTCAGGATGCGAGCGATCTCCGATGTTGCAGCTGAGCTTCTTGTTCCTCCTTGATGATTGACATATGCCACTGCTGTGGCGTTTTCTGACTGGATCCTGACTGGACGCCCTTGCAGCCTCTGAGACCATTTGAAGAGGCACAGCCTGATCACCAGGACATTGATCGGCAGGAGGGCTTCCTCTGGGGTCCAGCGACCTTGCGCCGACTGAACACCCGAGACTCCCCCCCAACCTGTAAGGCTGGCGTCCGTCGTGATCACTATCCAGTAAACCGGAAGAAATGACTTCCCGGCCATTAGAACCGGTGCTGTCAGCCACCATACCAGGGATCTCCTGACTATGTGGCTCACTCGGATTTGATAATCCAGAGATGATGGACATCTGTTCCATCTGGACAGAACTTCCTTCTGTAACACTCGAGTGTGGTATTGAGCATATGGAACCGCCTCGAAGGAGGCTACCCTGAGGCCCAACACTCGCATGCAAAAAACGGAGTGACGACCAATTCCTGGAAGTCAGCTGCCGTACTGCAGCCCGGAGGGTCTGCAACTTCTCCACAGGGAGGAATACCTTTGCCTCTGAAGAATCCAGAATCAACCCCAGGTGCCCTAGGCATTGAGTGGGCACCAATACTGACTTTTGCGTGTTTAGTATCCAACCACAGTCTCGAAGAGTCTGACAGGTAATGGACACGCTTACCTCTAATTCTGAGCTTGAAGGGGCCTTCAGCAGAAGGTCGTATAAGTAGCCTGTGATAGCGATACCCCGCTGTCTTAGAAGTGCCAGAATCGGAGCGAGCACCTTGGTGAACGTCCTGGGTGCTGAGGCAAGGCCCAACGGGAGGGCCACAAACTGGTAGTGGTCCTTCCCGATAGCAAATCGCAGAAACCTCTGGTGTCTGGAGTATATGGGGACATGCAGGTATGTGTCCTTGATGTCCAAGGAGGCCAGAAAGTCCCCCGGATGGAGAGCCGTGACTACAGATCGAACCGACTCCATCCGAAAACTTTGTACCTTCACAAAGCAATTGAGGGCTCTGAGATCCAAGCTTGGACGAACCCCCTCCTTCTTCGGCACAATGAACAGATTTGAGTAAAAACCCCGTTCCAGTTCTGGAACTGGAATAACTACCCCGCGTTCCAGTAGACCCTGGACCGCCCCATACAGGGCCTCCCGACGGGTCGGTAGTAGCTGGAGATTGGAGGTGTTGAATCTGTCCGGTGGACAAGAGAGAAACTCTATCTTGTAGCCTGAGGAGATTACTTCGCAAACCCACCTGTCGGAGATTAGTGCTGTCCACTGAGTCGCGAATTTGCGAAGACGTCTCCCCACCCGAGAGCTGGGTGGGGGTGGACCTTCATGCGGACGCAAATTTGTCCGCAAGCTTATTGGGTATGCGGGACCAGGGACGCTTTTGTCCTTGGACAGGCGCTTTATCGGCCTGGGGTCTTTTCCCTGTCGCCCTAGGGGGACGAAAAAAACACTTGTGTGCAGTAAAGGAGGGCCCTTGCCCTTGGCGTGGCCCCTTATCCTTGCTAATTTGGGGAAGCAAAGTGCTTTTACTTCCTGTGGCATCCTTGATGATGTCATCCAGAGAAGCCCCAAAAAGTCTGTCGCCCTTAAAAGGCAGATCCAACAGGGCTTTCTTGGAAGTCTGGTCCGCAGACCAGCCTTTTAGCCAGATCAGGCGGCGTATTGCTACTGCATAAACCGAAGTTTTAGACAGCAGTGGAATAGTATTCATGTCTGACTCGCAGACAAACCTAAGGCCCTGGACCAACAGGTCGGCCAATGTTATCTCATCAGGAGGAGCATCTCGCTCCTTAACCCCTGGAGTAGCAATCTTGCCCATTCAGTAAGTGTGTGAGACACTAGGGCCCCCGCCAATGCCGGGCGTACTGCCGAGCCTACCACTGAGTATAGGTAGCAAGCGAGTGCTTCAGCCTTCTTATCCACAGGGTCCTTGAAAACAGGAGCCCCTTCTACAGGAATTGTGGTGGCTCTATTAAGTCTGGACACCGGAGGGTCCACTATAGGGGGGAGAGGTCCATTTCTTCAGAAAACTCTCCTCAAAAGGGGTACCGTACCGCAAACCTCTTTGGGGCTGTAAAGACCCTCAGTGGGTTCTCCCATTCCTTGTATAAGAGTTTATCAAAAGACACACAAGGGAACACCTTAGCAGTGCGGGCAGGTCTATGAAACCCAAGTGGACCGGAGTCTCTGCTGCTTCTGCAGTATTTTCCAATTTTAGCATATCCCGCACTGCAGTAATAAGGTCAGATACCAAAGCCGTCTCGCGTACTGACCTGGACTTTGAGTCATTCTCACTGTCCGGTCACGGTCTGCAGTCTCTGATGCGTCAGAATCTGGGCCCCGAGCCGTAGCTGGACCTGGTTCTGCACCAGAATTATCCCCAGAAGCTTGCAGGGGATGGGGCGTTTACTACCCCCTGTATTCCCGTGTGCTGCTTCCACCCTGGCAGCAAACGCCTCTAGGATTGCAGTCATAGCGTTCATAGACACCTCAGGGGCACCAGCTGCTAAATCTGGTGTTTCAGGGGAGAAGACATCTGGCTCAGATGCCATGCTGACCACACGCTGACACTCACAGGGCTCCAGGCAAGATATCAATAGGCCACCCTCCTGTGCTGCAGAGAGGCCGGGTCACCCAGAGGACTCACCACCCTGGATAGGTACTGCTATGCTGCGCCTGTGATGCTGTCCCTCTGCTGCTGTGTCAGTCTGCTTCTTTTATCAGCACTTCCTGTGTGAATTTTCGCGCCAGTGTAATGCACCTTAGAGGCCGGAGGCTCTCGAAAAATGGTTGCCAAAAACGTCTGTATGGAAGATAATGTGGGCTCTAAGAAAATGGCCGCCGACAGAAGATAGAGGTCAAGCAGCCATAGCCCACAAAAAGATGGCCACCGAACGGCAATATCTGCATACAGGGTGGACAAACATGGCCGCCGATCAGCTGATAGGGGCCAGTGGGTGTGGCCGAACCACAGGAAGATGGCCGCCGGGCAGTCACAAGAGGCCAAACTTGGCATGGACCACCTCAAAATGGCCGCCGACAGCATGGAGGAGGAAGGACACAAACACAGGTAAGAAAAAATGACATTTCTTTTAAATGTTAGTTACAGCCAGCCCCGCTCCAGTGGACCCCCTAGGTGACCCCCAGCACCCAGCAACCTTTAGCTAGAAGCCCAGGGAGGAGGGAAAGGCAGGGAGAGAGGGAAGAAAGGGGCCACAACCACTTACTTGATCTCTCCAGGAATGTCCAGCTAAATCACCCAGCCGAGGCAGGGGAGTTTTACTTACCTATCCTGCATGTATTCTGCTGGAAGACATTCCAAACAGATCATCGTCCGCGCACGGAAGGTGACTGTTGGCCAGGCATGCTGTGATTGGACCCAGAAGGGACGATCATATGTATGCCCTGGAGCATGACGCTCACCGGACAGGCTGCTGCGACTCGGCCGTAAGGTCAGCCGAAGCTGAGCGGTCCGATGCAAGCCTTGGAGCGTAAGCTCACCGGCCAGGCTGCTGCGACTCGGCCGTAAGGTCAGCCGAAGCTGAGCGGTCCGATGCAGGCCCTGGAGCGTAAGCTCACCGGCCACCCGTGGAGCGACGGGCATGTCGTGGAAAACCCAGCGTGTAGCTAGGGTCGGCACACGCTCGATGGCCGAAACTGGGGAGACTACAAGGATCGAGGATCCAGCCTGTCACCCAGTCGGCAGTTGATCGAAGATCGCAGGAAACAACAAATGTAGCAAAAAAATAAAAATATATATATATATATCTTTTTTCCCCGGACCAATGGGCCCGAAGGGAGCCATGTCCTACTCCTTGCTAGACAGAAAAAAACTGATCTGCGAAGATGCAGACTGAGAGGGTATACCCAGAGGGTCCGCCCCCTGGGCGGTACTGTAGAAGGTGTGATGCAACACTTTTTATAAGTTTTTCTGCCTAGTCACTCCTAATTAACGGATAATACCCACTGTCAATAGAGAAGCTGTGTCGGTCCACGGACGAAAGAGTAATATATATTTGCCGTGCGCTGCTAAAGTGTTAGGGTTGCCACCTTTTCTTCAAGCCAAACCCGATCACAACCTCTGATACTGTACTTAAACAGGCTTGGTCATAGGAATACAGTGCTGAATGTTTCACTTTTGTTTGTGCTGTTTTACTATGGTAGTTTGTATAGTGTAACACACCTGTGCATCCGTCCCTCCAGAGGCAAACCTTTCTCCCTCTCTAGAGAAAGCCACTGACAAAACAGGGCCCTGCAAGACAAACACAAACAACCTAGTATGAGATGTTACAAAAAGCATTCTTATCTTAGCATTTTCATGTTTAGACCCGTAGTAGTACCATGTTTTAGAATAGGAAAGCTATGCTGTTTTTTGTATATAAAGGGTAAGGCTACATACACACAGGTAGCTTGGACGGCAACGAATCTCTGCATTTTTGCAGACCTCCTGCATTAGGGGGACACATTCCTAAACATGAGTGCCACTCAAAAGAATATCCAATGGTGGCTTATTGTAGTTTGTCAGATTCTGGCAGGTTGCTGGCAGCAGGGTCTATGAATGAAACAAGATCTATGAATGGAGGATAGGAGTATGATTAATAGCTGCCTGCCCCCCCTTTCCCATTCATAGATCATGTACCTTTCATAGAAGCTGCAGTACCGGCTTCTATGAATGAAGCAGGTAGGCAGAAAGAGAGGCCATAGTAAGGCTCTTTTGGTGAGAGCCTGTAACACCCCATTAGTAGTTTTAACTTCCATCATACTGGAATACAGCGGCAGGGGTGGGGTGAGGGACAGGACGGAGGAAGATTTTCACTAACAGAAGAGGAATCAGCACAAGGGACACATCCTGAGTGTGGGTTATGTCCTTTGTGCTGCTTTTTTGGTTTGTGATTTTGGCTTTAAATCCTAGACCCATGCTGTCCACTGGACCTAAAAATGCCCAAGTGTGTTGCTTGGCTATTTTCATAGCTTTGATATGTGAATAGTTAGATTTTTAAGACCATATGCTGTTTTAGAAGCTAAGCCTCCCCTATTGATATGCTAACAAAGTAGGGCTGGGAAAAAAATCGATTTTAACCTTGAATCGAGTTTTGAGCTCAAATCGATTCAGATTTGAAGAAAATCGATTTTTTTAGATTTTTTAATTTTTAATTTTTTTTAATTTTTTAATTTATTTTTTTTCCTTCAAAGTTTCCGTAGCAGGACTGCAGGGGGCGTATCCAGAATGGCACTGGGCAGCGTTACCCCAATTACATCTACTCGCTGCAGCCGCCGTCTGCCTACCTGATCAGCGTGTCATGCAGACAGACGGCGGCCATTGCAGTGTTCAAAAGCCGCGCCTCCCGAGTCCTCGTCGTCTGTGATAGGTGGAACACTTAATTTCACAGCAGGCAGTATTCAGCCTATCACGGACATCCTCTCATCCTCGTCTGTGTTATGAGGATGACCATGATAGGCGGAACACTGAATGCTGGGAAATTGAGTGTTCCGCCTATCACAGACGAGGAGGAGGCGCGGCTTTTGAATACTGGAATGGCCACCGGTGTAGCAGTAAAATCCGTATACCATGAAAATCTGCATCAGGTACGGGCACAGTGATTGAAGCATGGGCACAGTGAAGCACGGGCACAGTGAGACACGGGTACAGTGAGGCATGGACACAGTTCAATTCAACTAAGAGTAACCTCAGGATTTTTTGTTGTTTTATTAGCTAAATCCAAATACAGGAATAATACAAAAAAACAACAAAAGGTCACAAGCGCTAAATTGGTGGATAAAGAAAAAAATATAATGGATGATAATAATAAGAAGAAAAAAATCCCAAATATTTTGGGAAGTACAAAGTATCCAAAAGGGGGAATAACAGGATCCAGCGCAGCAAGAAAAAATCCGTACCCAGAAGTACAAAATACACAACATGCACACAATATAATCCAGCGCTCATGGAACCATACATTATTAACTATTGAAAACTCTTGAAGAATTGATAAAAAAGCTTAGTCCATTTATTAATCACAATAAAGAGAGGGATCCAATCCCAAATGTGCAGAGGGCAAATGAATCTTAACTCTCCAGTTGCCAGTGGTGACAAACTTGTTAAACTTGCAGTGACATCCGTGGAGCAAGGAGGGGTTAAAAAAGTCAAAACAAAGCCTGTGGCATGATCTCCGTGTGAGCACAGTACCTTGAATGATGGACAACAGGCAGACCAGCGTGTGGAGGGCCCTCCAACCCAAAAGGATGCAGAGCCAGGATCGCAGCAAGGCTGGGACAGAAGGAATCACACACAGAGTTTCAAGAGTTTTCAATAGTTAATAATGTATGTTCCATGAGCGCTGGATTATATTGTGTGTTTGTTGCACACTGCACACTGACTTTACAGTTAGAGAAAGGGTTTGCCTTTGCAATTTTGTTTGTTGATGCACTTTAATTAATATAATAATAAAAAAAAAAAAATCGAATCGTAAATCGAGTTTTTTATAAAAAAATTGCAGATTTTTTTGGGGGGGAAAATCGCCCAGCCCTATAACAAAGCCGTTTGGTTAGTTTGTGAAGCTCCTTACAAAATATGATGTAGCACTAAATAAGGGAGGGGAATAGAGTTTGGCTTTAATTTGTTTAGTATGTTTAAATCTGCTAATACATTTAACACTACCCTTCCCCCAAACTGACAATGCCTGCTGTGCCTCCTTTGCTCATTCATTTGTGCATCAATAATACAGAAGATATATTACTGGCCACATCACCAAGTGGGGAAAAAAGAAAACTGATGCAGCCACCACATTTAAGGATTGGTAAGCTGCAATATAATATATTTTTGGTTTTGGGTCTACAACCCTTTTAGGTTTTTCATCTGTGAACTGTCATTGCCATGAAGGTATATTTTTAATGTAAAGCTATACTAAAAATTAAAAAAGCTTTCCTTGCTGTAACTATGAGAAACAATTACCTGGTGCCCATGAAGTGTGTACAGGAGTCTTCCTTCCAGAAGATCGAGCACCTTCACAGTGCCATCATTAGATGCAGAAAGTAAGTAGTTACCAGATGGGTGAAATGACAAACTGTTGACACCTGCGCTGTGAACTAGAACATGAACAGAAACAATTTATTATATTGATAGTATTTTTCCCCACTGGCAAGATCCTTCCTGAAGTCTCCTGCTGAAGCACTCATGGTCTGAAACTTGTCAGTCTGTCTGCACTGTGCAAGGCAATAGAGCTTAAAGTGGAACTAAAGTCTCTCAATCAACATCAACTATTTTTAATCCTCATGCTGTTAGCATTCGTAAGTAGATAGCAATGCATATTATTTTTTTTTGTTTTACACTTTTTATTTTTTATTTTTTTTACATTTCTTTAGCTGCTTCTTGGTTTCTGGCCTAGGCCAATAGGGTGTAGTCACTGCCGTCATCAGCCCAGAAACCAGCTGAAGAAATTTAAAAAATTTCTGTGCCGGATCAAGCCCAAGTACTCCAGGATGGTGTCAGAACCAAGGGCGATTTCTGAAAGTACAGTACCCAGCCAAGCCTCTCCAGCCCTTGTACCCATCTGCTGGACATTTGACACTGGTGTGTAGGTAGGCACCCTTGATATCCACCGACACCAGAGTCCCCTTGATGATGCAATCGCCAACCAGGTTGACCTGAATTTTTTCTTTAGGAACTTATTGAGACCTCTGAGATCTAGACTAGGGTCGACTGGCTCAGTTTGGCTTGGGAACCATGAACAGGATGGAATAAAAAGGTATGAGACCTTTCCTCTCCCAGCACAGATGCAATGATCCCTTGGGACCAACTCTGATCGCATAAAGCGTAGAGGGGTGGAACGCAGCAAAACATGGTGTCCAGCTTGTAGCCTCCACACAAAATGCTGTGGATCCAGTTGTCTGGGACTTCCTGGGTTTCAGTATATGTTTTTTTCAAAGACCCTTGTTTTTGGCACCTATTCTTGGGGGCCCCCCTCTCCTCCTTGGTGCACAGGGAATGTTGCAGTTTTCCATGTTACCACTTTGAAATAGACTCCTTGATGTAGGTAAATATTGTGTGTGCTTTGTAATAACACCTATGTACTGTGTCTTTCCTTTGTTTTTGTTTTCTTCACGTCTACAAAACACCCCTTCTCCTGAAGAAGCACATCTGCGAAACACGTTGAGATTACTAGCACTCCTCTACAGCTTTTGACATTATTTCACTTTTTTGCTTTAGATGTTTGACATGAATACTTTAAATTTGGGCAATTGAACTTATGGTTTATATTAGGCATAGAAATATGATTTATATATAAGGCTGTGGTCGTGCTAACACTATAAGGGGTTCCATTTGTTTAGGTATGGGTATTTTTCATACCATTGATGTTTTTAATACTGAATTCTATGTTTTTTTTTATATGATCTACTTGTTGTTCATGTTGGGTCATGTAGAATAAACTTTGGATTTTATATTTCATTTTGTGTTGGTTGTCATTTTCTAAGAGAGAGTTTTAAGCCCAAGGCTGGCTGCTTATGAAAGGAACTTTTTTTTTTTTTTTTTTTATTCCAAAAGGTGTCACCAGTTCCTGACCAGGCTCTATAATCCTTGGTCTTCTTTGGACTCAGTAGGCTAAAATATTAGGCCCTTATTTGAGACTTCATTGTAATGTTTCCTTTTTTTTTTTTTTTACTAAGCCCTTTGCACTAATTTGTAACAATTGTTGTTGCATTATGCTTTTTTTTTTTCTTAAATCTTTATTTAAGGTATGCGGTTTACACAAAGTGGCATAATATCACTAACATCGACCTACAACAGCAAATGACAGGTTTTAACAGTAACCCTTCAAAAAATGCTAAGTACATTAATGACATAACAGTCAAGGTTCCAATACAGTGTCATGGTAATTCAAGAAACTGTGGTCTAAAGACTCCACAACAGATATATCCTATCCTGTACATCAGTCTGAACTGCGGAGAGAACCACCCCAACTGGAAAAAGGGTTAAAGTTATTGGGTATATACCATTAAATAGGAACCATAGGGTTTAAGAATGATAACCTGGGAGGCAAAACACTCTTATCCCTGGCTAACAGGTAATGAGCCACTGCAATCCCGGGGGCCAAAACTGAACATTGTACCTGATGTAGAATGTAACTTAGTCCCGGATTCGCAGGGGTGGCACCAGTGGAAAACCACAAACCATGAGAATTTTCTCTTATGCTTGTGGGTTTTACAAGCCATTTCATTTTGCTTTGGCGATATCTCTTTGAATTAGTCTTTTTATGTAATCAGAATTGTACTGGAGTCTGTTCTTCTGGATCACCATGTCTTTTATATGCTTATAAAGATTTTTCAAAAGGCATAACAAGTTTCTGACCCGTTACCTTTTTTCTTTAGGGAGAAGAGCATACTTTTACCCACAGGTGCCTTTTGGATGAAGGCATCCAAGGATGGCCCAAACGTTCGCCCTCAAAGAGCAGTCTCTCAAATTGCTTCTTGCTGAGAAAATCTGCCGACCAACACTTCTCATATGGACAGACATGGTGCTCTTCCTTGAAAGGCACCTACTGAGAAAATCAAGGCTCTAGAAAAAACTTCCAGAACCTTTCAAATGAAAGAATTTTCCAAGTCTGATTCACTGGAGTGAAGCATATGTTTTGCCCAGACTTTGAGAGCTTGGCAAACTCCCACCAAAGCCATGGCAGGCTGAAGTACTGCTCCTACCAGAGAGAAGGATGCATTATAGAAGGCCTCTAACCTCTTATTTGTTGTGTCTTTAAAGACCAGGACCTCATGCACCAGACTGTTATTAAGGGAAGGAACACAGGAACTGGCAGACATTACAGGCCGTTACTGCTCTTGCATGCGGGGTCCTGGTACAGTCCCTCTTGACCATTAGGCCATAGCAGCCATCCAAAATGAAGCCCACTTTACCCCAAAAGAGGAGCTAAAAAAAGGACAGGATTAATCCCATGACAGGAAAATCTTCAGAGAAATCTGTAGGCACATCCATCACCTATGGACACTAGCTAAAAAAAACAATTATTAACTGAGCTGGGAGGAGTTATGCCTGAGTGGGAATTCCTGCCATTTTTTGGCCAGTGTCCATTCACCTGACAGTAGTAATACAACCCAACTAGCCATGAATATCAAGTCTTGTGAAATCAACTAATTGAACCTATGATATATTAGGCATATATGTGTGATTTACATAGAAGGCTGTGGTTGAGGTAAACCTATAAGGAGTTCTGTTTGTTTATCAAGTCCTGTGAAATCAACTATTCACCTAGTTGGATTTAACCCCATATAAACCTGCATATTTTTAAAAGTGCGGCAATACCTGAAGTTTTGCTTTAAAACCTGCCTTTTTACCTTGATAATGCTGCAGCAATTTGTTCATTCGAATATCCCACACTTTCACTGTACTATCGGCACCAGCAGACGCCACACATGTTCCTGATGGGTTGAAGTTCACATAGTTGGAATGCCTGAAATCAAAAGATATTTTGCTCTATAAAGAAAGAAAATAAGCAGCAATTTCACAATGATGTAAATAGAATGCTATGGTAATCCTTGAAAATTATATAACGCATGAGATTAAACCACCTCAATACCGGACACTTTTACCCCCTTCCTGCGCAGGCCAATTTTTCGATTTGAGTTCTGTCGCACTTTGAATGACAATTACTCAGTCATGCAACACTGTACCCAAATGAAATTTTTCTGTTTCAATGTTTTTTATTGAAATTTTCACAAAGAAAAGGAATACAATCTTGAATACAAGAACGGGTACAATGTAAAAATGTATACAAAATCCAGAGTCATCCAAACAATAAGTGGATATCCCTGCAGTGATCCGTATTGTGGGTACAGGCCTTTATTAATTGGAGCAATTAAGACATCCTCAGTCCTAGGAGTTCTCCTCAAAGCTCGTTTGAAGTTTCGGACATAGTCAGGAGCTAATACCGTGTGTCAGTTATAGACAGAGATAGAGCCTCTATGCCTTAAAAAGTAACATCAATTGTCCATATATGACTATGTATATAAACATATATTATAGACGCACCTGTTGACCACTTCACATATGAGCAAGAGGAGATGAATAGCTGTATAGTGAGGATACCACACCACTCAGCTCCCTAAGATCAGAATACATTCTGCAGGTACTCACTGTGCAGAGGTTATAGAGCACAAATCAGATGACTCTCATATAACTATAGCAAAAAACAAAAGAGAAAGACCAACAAAAATAAAGAAGAAGAGGAAAAAAAAAGGTAAAAGGAGAGAGGATGAAAGAAAAGTAAGAAAGTAGAGAAAGTAGAAAAGAGGAAAGTGACCCCGTGCTCCAATTCCCACCAGTCAGAGACAGCTCTAATCGGGTAAAGATCTTGGATCCCTCGTCAAGTATTCCACCCAGGGATCCCAAACTTTCTTGAACATCTGCATTTTATCTTGTAGTATCGCTGTCATACGTTCATTAAGCATAATCCAGGAAAGTTTATGCTTAAGTTGTGCAAATGGCAAAGCTGCCGTTTCCCAGGATTTTGCAATAATAATTTTTGCTGATATAAATATAAATGTTATGAGACGTCTCTGAGATTTTGATGCCGTCTCCAACTGGATGCCCAGCAGTGCCTGTCTCTGGGATTTCACTAGATTCACTTGGGTGAGGCTGTAGATAAAATTGTTTACTCTAATCCAGTAACGCCGTACCTTAGGGCACTGCCACCACACATGGTACATGGTTCCTTGCTGTCCGCATCCGCGGAAACACAGAGGGGATTCTGCCGGCACATATGTTGCCAGCCTAGCTGGAACAATATACCATCACAAAAGCACTTTGTAATTGGCTTCAATAATTGATGTATTTATGAGCGACTTCGAGATCCCTTGAGCAATATTATGCCATTCGTTCAGTTCAATCGTCTCCTGGAGGTCTGCCTCCCATTTTACCATATAAGCCTGTTTAATAGAGGAATTAGTCAAGACAGTATACATTTCTGAGATATGTCCTCCTATTTTATCGAAGTTCTGACACAGGTAACTCCATCGGGGACATAGTAGCTATATCAGAGTCTCGCGACAAAGTGCTTAAGAAGTGCAAGATCTGAGCACATCGGAAATATTCAGAGAGCGGCATTTGATATTTCTCCATTAAAGCTTGTCTTGTCAGTATACCCTTATGGTCACACAAATCAGCTATTCGTAGGAGCCCTTTGTTGGTCCACCAAGCAAATGTTCTGGGGGTTAGGCCTGGGGTGAAATTCGAATTTCCCAGAATTGGGGCTAATAGAGTATGCTGGGATTTAAACTTGTATTATTTTGTTAATCTATCCCAAATGTTCAGGGATAAGGATAGCGCCGGCCATAGAATTGGGGGCCGTTCCTTAGGCGATAACCATAAAATATGCAATATCGGCCTTTCCTTACATGCATACATCTCCATCTGCATCCATATAGGATAGGGCTTGGTAGAGTGAAACCTAGCTAGTTGAGCCAGCTGTGCAGCGTAATAGTATTTTTGCAAATCTGGGGTACCCAGCCCACCATTTCTCTTAGGGGTAAATAGCGTGCGCTTATTCACCCTAGGCCTCTTATCTCCCCAGATAAAAGATATAAAAGTTTATTCTGGAAGGCCAACAGTTCCAAACGGACAATTGATACTGGTAGCGTTCGAAACAGGTACAATATTTTCGGAAGAAGATTCATCTTTACGGAATGTAGTCTGCCAAACCACAACGGTGGGTGAAGTCAGCTGTCAAAACGTTGGAATAATGCCGGGTAATTTTTGGAGTACAAAGTGGGTAATGTCGGGGTGAGGTTTATGCCCAAATATGGGAGTGACTCTGTGTGTCAAATGAAATTGAAGGAGTGTTTAAGTGTCAAGAGCGTACTCTCCTTTAGAGAGATGTTCATGGCCTGAGACTTATCGTGATTTATTTTAAGACCCAAAATTGCTGTGAATGGTTTGAGTATTGCATATAAGTTGGGGAGAGTGGTGATCGGCAACGAGATCATCATTAAGATGTCATCCGCGAAAAGGACACATTTATGTTCATAATTGCCACATGTAAATATCATATATCATATCAAATATCACACATAAATCTCAGCTTAGTCAGAACATAGAAGAGGTATTCCCACGACAAGGAATCAAAAGCCTTGTGTATATCCAGAGACAGCAGCATTCCCGGCCTGGGTCCTCCATGATCCCAATCTGAATGTATCGCTGAAATGGCGTCTATGACTCTCCTAGTCTGATCTGAAGCTTGGCGTCCATGGACAAACCCTGCCTGATCGGAGTGGACATATTGCGCAAGAAACAAATTTAATCTAGCTGCCAAGACTTTGGTCATAATTTTTATGTCGGTGTTTATCAATGAAATCGGGTGATAGTTCGCGCACAGCATGTGGTCTTTCACCAGTTTCGGAACACAAATGACATTTTTATGAGACAGAGCTTTTCTTTGGTTGGTATTAAATCACCACTGGGTTTTTTTTATTTTTGTTATAAAAGCGGGAAAAAACAAAACAAAAAAACCCTACAATTTTCTTAGTTTCTGTTTATAAAAGTTAGCAAATAAATATTTTTTCTTCATAAATTTAGGCTAAAATGTATTCTGCCAAGTTCCCTTGGTAAAAATAACCCAAATCTGTTTGTATTATTTTGCCTGTGTGAATGTTAGATTCCTGATGTACTGACTGCAAGCTCAGTACAACCACCCTCCCCCCTAAAATTAAATTTTTTTGGAAAGAAGACCAGTAGTAAGAGGAAGGGTGAATTTATAAAAAATTTTAACAAATTGTCACCAGAGCAGTACAGCGTCGTCATATGACAGGTATGGTGGTGATTAATGATACTGACTGGTGACAGTATGTGAAAAAATAAATTTTTATTTTTTTACATACTGTGAAGTGATCAGGATTTGATGATCACTGTTATAAGCAATAATTTTTATGAATGGCATCCATTCACTCACAGGGTGGTCACAGCTCTTGTGTGTGATCGCACTGCAATAGTGTGAACTTGGCCATAAGGCAGTGAAGGCACAAGAGCAGGAGGCCTCCCTGCATCCCAAAAAAACACTAGTTTGATATGCTTGCATTAAAAGTGTTTTTGTACAATTGTTTTTATCACATCAGGCCATCAAATTAGCATGAAATCTGGCCATTTACACTCACACTAATCTGAAAATTCAAAGCCTGCTATGGGTTATGATTTTGCACTCAGTAATTGTCATTTTCTCTGCTTTACTAAATAAGCCAGAACATGGCTTCTGGTAGGCATGTAACAGATTTGACTATCACTCACACAATAGGATACAATATACTTTTATGGAAAGTGCATCATCAAACTCTAAAAAGTACAGAAAATGCAGTGCCATTTTTTGCAGCTTTTGTCCAGCATGAATGAAAATTCAGGCTTAGTTAAGAACACAACACAGTAAGAAACTTGTATGAGAAGTAAAATTATTAATGTTATATTTTGACTACAACGCAATGGTCAAATGTTCAGTCAAGTAGATGAGCTTTGTTACCCTTTGTAATCAATGAAAGTGTTAATGCAAACTCTGTTTGTTGTGTCCCAGATTCTTACAGTCTTGTCATCACTGCATGAGGTGATTAGTCTTCCATCTGGGGAAAATCTGTAAATGCAGAAAGATGCAGTGAGAACATCAGAGAGGTTGATGATTAAAAAATTTGTTGTTACCGTATATTGTTTGTAGCACCTGAGGAAAAAGTAGGATTTTTAAAACAGCTTACCTGTAAAATCCTTTTCTTGGAGTATATCACGGGACACAGAGCGGCATAGTCATTACTATGTGGGTTATATAGAATTACCTTCAGGTGCTGGCACTGGCAACTTCCAAAACAGGAAGTACCCTCCCCTATATAAGCCCCTCCCATCCGGGAGCACCTCAGTTTTGTAGCAAAGCAATACGTGTCCCCAAAAGAGGGGTGGGAGCTCTGTGTCCCGTGATGTACTCCAAGAAAAGGATTTTACAGGTAAGCTGTTTTAAAAATCCTACTTTCTTGTTCATACATCACGGGACACAGAGCGGCATAGTCATTACTATGTGGGACGTCCCAAAGCAATGCCAAATGAGGGGGGGGATACACCATACATAAGCTGGGCGCCATCAGGCATGAGGATCTTTTGCGGCCTGCAACACACTGCGCCCAAAGGCGACATCCTCCTGACTTCTAACGTCCACCTGGTAGAACCTAGTAAACGTGTGTACTGAAGACCATGTTGCGGCCTTACAAATTTGAGCCAGGGAGGCCTGGTGATGCACTGCCCATGAAGTTCCAACTGCTCTCGTGGAGTGCGCCCTAACTTTGAACGGAGGCGGTCTACTTCTCAAGCCATAGGCTTGTATTATGACCTGTCGAATCCACTTGGCTAAAGTAGATTTTGATGCTGCCTGACCCTTTCTGGGGCCTTCCGGCAGAACAAACAAAGAATCCGTTCTACGAATCTGAGCAGTGGCTTTTAGATAAGCTTTAACTGCTCTTACTACATCCAAAGAATGCAATAACTTTTCCTCTACCGAACTAGGTTTGGGGAAAAAGGAAGAACCACATCTTGGTTCAAATGAAACCTCGATACCACCTTAGGAAGAAAGGCTGGGTGAGGACGTAATACTACTCTGTCCTTATGGACAACCAGATATGGCTCCTTACAGGACAAGGCGGCTAATTCCGATACTCTTTTAGCCGAACAAATGGCTACTAAGAAAATCAATTTCCTGGTGAGTAGAACCAAGGAAATGTGCCGCAAAGGTTCAAATGGCTGCTTCTGCAGAACCGACAGAACCAAAATTTAGATCCCATGGGCATATGGGAGCTTTAATCGGTGGAATAATACGAGTCACCCCTTGCATAAAGGATTTGACAAGTGAATGCATAGCCAGGGGCCTTTGAAATAGTATTGATAAGGCTGAAACCTGACCCCTGATAGTACTTAAGGCAAACTTCCTGTCTACAGCCCACTGTAGGAAGTCCAGAATTCTGCCTATAACGTACTTACGTGGATGCCACTTTCTGGCCTCGCACCAAGTGATGTACGCCTTCCAAACTCTATAGTAGATCTGCCTGGATACAGGCTTCCTGGCATTGATTATAGTTGATACCACAGAGTTAGAGAGACCTCTCTTCTTTAGGATGTGGGATTCAATAGCCAGGCCGTTAAACTTAGAGTTAGTAAGGAAGGGTGGTATATCGGCCCTTGCGAAAGCAGGTCCGGACGACGTGGAAGGGTCCAAGGACTCCCCACAGACATTTTGATGATCTCCGCGTACCAGGCCCTTCGGGGCCACGCTAGAGCCACCAAGATCACCGGCTTCTTTTCCAACCTGACTCTGCGAAGGAGTCGAGGCAACAATTGTAGCGGAGGGAATGCATATATCAGTCTGAACTGATTCCAAGGGAACACCAGAGCATCCGAGCCGCAAGCGAGGGGATCCCTTGTCCGGGAGACAAATCTGTCCACCTTTGCGTTGAATCTGGATGCTAGCAGATCTACATCCGGTGTTCCCCACCGCTGACATATTGCTCGGAAGACCTCGGGATGAAGGGACCATTCCCCTGGGCATAACTGTTGGCGACTTAGAAAGTCCGCCTTCCAATTCTCCACCCCTGGAATGAAGACAGCTGACATACATGGGACATGCTTTTCTGCCCATTCCAGGATGTGACTTACTTCCCTCTGGGCTGCACAACTCCTGGTGCCTCCCTGATGATTGATATATGCCACTGCTGTGGCATTGTCTGATTGAATTCTGACAGGGGACCCTTGGAGTCTGGATGCCCAGGCTACTAGGGCATACCGGGCTGCTCGTATCTCTAAGAGATTGATGGGCAGGGTTTTTACTACATTTGACCATCTGCCCTGGAGAGACCATTGCTCCAGTACTGCCCCCCAGCCTATAAGGCTGGCATCTGTAGTGACCACCTTCCAGGATATCGGACTGAAGGGTTTTCCCTTCTGTAGATTCTGGGGGATCAACCACCAGCAGAGACTCTTCCGAACGGAAGGGGACAAAGCCATCGGGAAGTCTAGAGCCTGAATTTTTCCGTTCCAGGCTGACAATATGGCCCTCTGTAAATTCCTTGAGTGGAATTGGGCGTATGGCACAGCTTCGAATGATGCTACCATCTTTCCTAGCAGCCTCATGCACAGGCGTATGGACGGCTGTCTTTTTGCACAAAGTAGGCGGACCAAGTCCCTCAAAGAGGATACTTTGTCTTGAGGTAGGAAAATCCTCCTCTGGTCTGAATCCAGCCGTAGCCCTAGATATACCAGGTTTTTCACTGGCTGTAGGGCTGACTTGTCCAGGTTGATGACCCAACCGTGAGATTCTAGATACTTGATTGTATCGACAATTACCACTTCTAGCTTGGCAACTGAGTGGTCCATCAACAACAGGTCGTCTAGGTATGCCATTATCGTTACACCTCGTGTTCTTAGATCGGCCAACAGTGGGGCCAGAATTTTTGTGAACACTCGTGGTGCTATGGCCAGACCGAATGGTAAGGCTCTGAACTGAAAATGGCGCCCTTCTACTGCAAAGTGTAGAAATTTTTGATGACCTGGAAAGATGGGAACATGCAAGTAAGCATCTTTGATGTCGATCGCGGCTAACCATTCCTCCCCCTGTAGGGCAGCGGTGACCGATCGGATCGACTCCATCCGGAAGGACCGGACGTTTAGAAATTTGTTTAGACTCTTTAGGCCCAATATGGGTCTTATGTCCCCGTTTGGTTTCGGGACTGTGAAAAGGTTTGAGTAGAAACTCAACCCCCACTCTTCCATAGGAACCTCCATAATTACTCCTTGGAGCAATAGTTGTTCTAACGCCACTAGGAGACACCTTTTCAGAGGGTCTTTTGGCATGCCTGACCACATAAAATGGGAAGGAGGAGACTCTTTTAACTCCAACTTGTATCCCCGAGTTACTGCGGAGAGCACCCATCTGTCTTTGATCGTCTCCCGCCAGGTCTCTGTGAACAACTGAAGTCTTCCCCCCACCCGTTTGAGTGGGGGCAGCCCTTCATAGGCTTGACTTGGAGGCTGGTTTAGTACCTCTTCGGATCCAGGGTTTTTTATTACCCTGTGACTGTCCCTGATTTTTACCTCCTGAGTTTGACCGAGGAGGCCGTCGGAACTGCTTAGTAGCAGACGTCCCAGAGATAGGATAGGAGAGGTAGTCCTCTTAAAAGATGGACCCCAATCTTTCAGTCTGTGATGCTGAAAATGGTTCATCTACTGTCGATTCCTCAAAAACAGAGTTAACCTCCTCCTGATCCCCTTCAGGTAGGTCAGTCCCTTCCTGGGACTGTTGCTCTGCCAACAGGCACTCTAATGGAGGGGATGGAGATCTGGCGCGCTCTCTTTCCTGTAGAGAAGAAGCGATCAATGCTGCCAATCTCTGCTCCAATCCCTCCAGAGTTGAGGCAAAAACCTCCTGTTATATATGCAGGAGCAGGTGGACTGAGGACAGCCGCAGTACCTGGCACTCCCGGGGGTTCCTTATGGGTATTAACCTCTGATTTCTCAGGGGAGGAAGGTGCAGATGACTGCTCCAGATCCTCAGAGCCCGATGGAGACCCCCTACACTTCCTGAGAGGTATATCTCGGAGTTTTTTAGGCGGCATATTCCTTAGTTCAAAGCTGAGGTATTCCAGCCGCAATACACCCCTTTACTGAAATAGTCTAATGCAATTTGCTGCTATGTACATCAGTGGGTGTCTACTAATGCGTCTTTCTGGGGATGCCTGTATCAACCGCCCGCTGTAAGCCCCTATACCATGCTACCAGCTCCTTTTCATGCTCTGTGTCCATAGCAAGCAGCGTAGACTGAGTCCTTTTATCTTGCTGGGACGCCCGCACATGCGCAGAAGCGCTGGGCGCACAGAGCGCGTCATCCGCCAGGCTCCGCCCCCTTTTTTGAAGCTAAATCTATAAAAAGAAAGCGTGTGTGCGCGCGCGCATGCACGTGTGCGCTCTTGGCGCCATGTAGGGAGAGGAGCCAGGGTCCCTGTTTCACCAGGACTCGGGGATGGAAGGAAACTACTTGGCAGCATGACAGAGGAATGCAGCTTCCCTGATAGAGAGCTCACTCATCTGCCTGGACTTTCACCATGGAAGGAATAGTCCCAAGAAAAAAAGACGTTCCACAGCGGCCTCTAGTGGACAAACACAGGTACCGCACTTTTGTCCTTTTTTTTTATTTTTTTAAAACCTCCTTTATGAAAAACATTTCTAGGTTTACAGTTTTTAAAACTTCCTTTATGAAAAGACATTTCTAGGATTTCTTAGGCATATACAGCTATTAGCGGGAATACCTTTAGGTAACAGGCAGAAAGACATATTAGGCTTGGGGGTCCCCTCAATAGAACCAAGTTCCTGAGGGGCCCCCACTTACCTTTTCCCCGCCGCAGGACTTTGTTTGGTCCACAGAAGCCCAAACTTCACCTCTCACGGCAGGCATTGTACTAGACCTTCAGGGACCGGGTTCCCAAGGATTCCACTCCCCTGGACCTGTATAGCACCCTGCACAGATAGCCTCTTGGTTTTGGGTATGACCAGAGCTCTGGATCCCAGGGTCCAGCCCTCCTAAGAGAGGCATTACAGGCAAAACCCTGCTCTTCTCTGCAAGGCCCGGGTACCGACCGTTTAGCTATGAAGCTTTTTTGGTCGGATCCGGAATAGCTTGCTAAGGCCCAGAGAACCTGTACACAAGCCCAGATGAATACATGTTAACCTTGGCCAACACCTTAGACACTGGCAAAAAACTGAGGTGCTCCCGGATGGGAGGGGCTTATATAGGGGAGGGTACTTCCTGTTTTGGAAGTTGCCAGTGCCAGCACCTGAAGGTAATTCTATATAACCCACATAGTAATGACTATGCCGCTCTGTGTCCCGTGATGTATGAACAAGAAATAGGATTTTTGTACTCACCGTAAAATCAGTTTCTCTGACGTCCATGGACCGATGCAGCTCTCATACTGATTACATGTGGGTATATGTCCCTGCTCGCAGGAGAAGACCTAGGCAGAATGTTAGAGGTTAAAACATTCTAGAACAAGCCAGAGCTGAACAGCCCCGCCCAGGGGGGCGGTCCCTCCGGACATTACCCTTCCCACCTGCAGCTAATCAGCCTCAGTTCGTAACAAAGCAGTACAAACTTAAAAGGGTGGGTGTTGCGTCGGTCCATGGACGTCAGAGAAACGGATTTTACGGTGAGTACAAAAATCCTATTTTCTCTTATCGTCCATGGACCGACGCAGCTCTCATACTGATTACATGTGGGACGTCCCAAAGCAGTATAAGAAAAAGGGTGGGAGCAAAAAAAGTAAGGAACAACCAAAACTTCACTCCAAACCAGCAGAGCCCCTCAACGGAGGAGTTGCAACATTAGACAGCGGCCTGCAACACTTTGCGGCCGAAGGAAGCATCCGAAGATGCAGCCACATCAACCTTGTAGAACTTTGAAAAGGTATGAACGGACGACCAGGTCGTCGCCTTGCACACTTGTGCAACCGACGCTTGATGTCGGAAGGCCCGGGAAGCACCAATTGCCTTGGTGGAATGCGCCGCAACCGGAAAGGGAGGCGCCCGCCCCTTAAGGGCATAGGCCTGTATGACGGTCTGCCTGATCCACCTAAAGACGGTGGCAGACGACACCGCTCGGCCCTGTTTTGGACCAGACACAGATTTCCGAATGGAAACAGTAGCAGACAGGTACACTCGTAAGGCTTGTACCCATCTTAATGTATGAAGCGCAAACTCTCAGGGAAGCGATGGGTGAGGACACAAGGACGGAAGAACAATGTCCTTCTTAAGGTGAAAGGCCAAGACCATCCTTAGAAAAGAAGGATGGTCGTGGGCGCAACACCAACATATCCTTATGGAGGACCAAGTAAGGCGACTTGCCAGACAAGGCTGCCAACTCAGACACCCGTCTAACCGAAGCAATGGCCAATAAGGCCAACTTCCGGGACAAGGTCAAGAGAGGAATCTCTCTGATATTCTCAAAGGGATGTTCTTGGAGAACCGAGATGCATCAAAAATCAGATCCCAAGTAGGGAGAGGAGGCTTGACAGGGGGGACCACATGGCGAACCCCCTGCCCAAAAGGTGCTAATCAAGGAATGGCCCGGCAGCGGTCGTTGAAAAAGACAGTCCGGGCCGAAATCCGACCCTCAAAAAAAGGTATGCAAGGCCAGCTTTTGGGTCACACCACGCTGTAAGAACAGCAAAATCCTGGGAACGGAAAACATCCGAGGATGCCACTCAAGTTCCTCGCACATAGCGTTGTAAACCTTCCAGGTACGGTGTGATATCTTTCTGGAGGAAGATTCCCGTGTCAACAACATAGAAGAGATGACCGAATACGAGAGAACTCGGTCCTTTAGCACCTGGCTTTAAACAGCCATGCCATTAAAGCCAAGGACTGTAAAGCAGGATGAAGTATGCTCTGCGAAGCCGGCGAGGCAACAACAGTAGCAGAGGGTAAGCATATATCAGGCGATACTGCCCCCACGGGCTTCCAACACGTCTAACGCATCCCCCCAGGGGTCCCTGGACCTGACCACGATCTTGCCACCTTGCGAGTGAGTCGAGAGGCCACAAGGTCCACTTCCGGTGCCCCACCTCCGGTAAAGAAGGTGGAAACACCTCCGGATGCAAGGACCCTTCGCCTGCAATGCACACGGCCGACAGGACCGTCTTGCAGCGAGACGTATGAAAATCCCAGAGACTCCGCAATGTATCGGAGAAGGGAGGCCCCAGTGTACAGGGTGCCTCAAATGTTGGCCAATAAAGGCAACTTGACGGAACTTCCCTAGAAACTCGGTCAGAGGACTAGTACCTCAGCCTCCACAGGTGGCGCAAACCGACCCCGGGCACAGAGACCCTAAAGGCTAAAGCAGTTGTAGTGCACCTGCTAGACGACTGATGAATGAAGCAGAGGCTTTTGCCCAGTCATTGAGCTACAAAAAATGCCAGAGACGCAGCCAGTAACGGGCGCAACGCCAACCCCAGCCTGGCGAACACAGTCCAAGCCAGCGCTTCTGATCACCACTGAAAGCAGGTGGAAAGTGATACCCCTGAAACCAGGGATCCTTGTGACAATGCTCCATCCAGCAGCTACCCATGGATAGGTGCTGATTGACGCAATACATAGTATAAACTATGTGTTTGCACAAATGCACAAATGGAGAGTGTGGGAGGAAACCCACCCAGCCACAAAGAGCATAATACCACCACATACGGCGTATGTAGTTTAGTATTTGTGGATAAACCTATTAAACGCGTATATACTGTGCCAGCGACGAAGGCGTGCACATCATCGGGGCCTGGACGTAAACCAGCCACACAGATTGCGTACACAACCGTGTAGGTATGTTAGCCTGCGAATAAACAAATTGCACATGTTTATACTGTGCATAGCGCTGAGAATGCGCACACCATTGGAACGCAGGGGAGAAACCTGAGCACCCGGATGAAACCCATGCAGACTGCATACGCATACCGTGTATGGTATTATAGTATGTGTGCTAAACATTTTGCACAAGCCCATGTGTGCATAGCACCGAAGGCGCGCACACTGTTGGCGCGTGGGAGGAACCGAAGTACCCCACGCATACTCAGAGAATGCAATACCTACAGCTACTGTAAATGTATTTAGTGAAGTGTAAAGACATAATGTGTATGTTTACACCGTGTATTGCACCAAAGGCATGCATGTCATGTAGCATGGGCAGAAACCCACGCAGACTGCATACGCATACCGTATAGGTATTATAGTGTGTGTGCTAAACCTTTTGCACAAGCTCATGTGTGCATAGCACCGAAGGCGCGCACACCGTTGGCGCGTGGGAGGAACCGAAGTACCCCACGCATACTCAGAGAATGCAATACCTACAACTACTGTGAATGTATGTAGTGTATAAACATAATGTGTATGTTTACATCGTGTATTGCACCAAAGGCATGCATGTCATGTAGCGTGGGCGGAAACCCACGCAGACTGCAAAGACATACCGGGTAGGTCCAATCGCACAAATTTAGACTGTGCATAGCGCCGAAGCGCCCACTCGGAAGAACTCCACGCAGACAGCACACAGATACCGTGTAGGAATGATAGCATGTGAATCAACATAATATTGCACATGTTTATGCTGTGCATTTCCATTGGAGCGTGGGGGGAAACCGGAGTACCCGGAGGAACCCCACGCAAACAGTATACCCATACTGTAAACATGTATAATATGTGCAATAAACATATTGAACATGTCTATACTGTGCAGAGAGCCGAAGCGCACATACACCCACGGATCCTAAAAGAATTGAGCTCTGTAATTTCAAAGCCATTGTATTTAATTTTTAGGGACTCATTAAGGACAGGAATAGTACCACTGGATTGGCGCAGGGCCAATGTGGTGCCTATATTTAAAAAGGGAATTAAGTGTTTACCAAGTAACTATAGACCTGTTAGTTTAACTTCTATAGTTGGGAAAATACTGGAGAGATTAATAAAAGACCACATAGATGAGTTCTTGCTGGAAAAAAACTATTTAAGCAACAGACAGCATGGATTCATGAAAGACAGAAGTTGTCAAACAAACCTGATTTCTTTTTATGAAGAGGTAAGTAAGACCTTGGACAGAGGGGTGGCAGTGGACGTGGTATACTTGGATTTTGCAAAAGCGTTCGATACAGTTCCCCACACACGGCTCATGTGTAAGGTAAAGTCTACAGGATTGGAAATATCAGTTTGTAAATGGATAGAAAACTGGCTAAAAGACAGAATTCAGAGAGTAGTGGTTAATGATTCTTACTCTGAATGGTCCAAGGTTATCAGTGGTGTACCCCAAGGTTCAGTGCTGGGACCCTTACTTTTTAATATGTTTATAAATGATATTGGGTCTGAGATCAAAAGTAACATTTCTGTCTTTGCAGATGACACCAAGCTATGCAGTGGAATAACGTCCTTACAGGATGTCGCCAATTTACAAGCCGACCTCAATGCTCTGTCTAATTGGGCGACTATGTGGCAGATGAGGTTTAATGTTGATAAATGTAAAGTTATGCACTTGGGGGCTAATAATATGAATGCATCATACATACTAGGGGGAGTACAACTGGGGGGATCCGTAGTGGAGAAGGATCTGGGGGTTTTGGTAGATCATAAGCTCAATAATGGCATGCAATGCCAAGCTGCGGTTTCCAAAGCGAGCAAAGTCCTTTCTTGTATTAAGAGAGGTATGGTCTCCAGAGAGAGAGATATCATTTTGCCCCTGTTCAAATCATTAGTAAGACCTCATCTGGAATATGCAGTTCAGTTTTGGGCCCCAGTTCTCAAAAAGGATATTGGGGAACTGGAGAAAGTGCAGAGAAGGGCAACCAAACTGATAAGAGGCATGGAGGAGCTCAGCTATGAGGAGAGATTAGAGGAACTGAATTTATTCTCTCTTGAGAAGAGGAGATTAAGGGGGGATATGATCAACATGTACAAATATATAAGGGGTCCATATAGTGAACTTGGTGTTCAGTTATTCACTTTACGGTCAACACAAAGGACAAGGGGGCACTCTTTGCGTCTAGAGGAAAAGAGATTTCACCTCCAAATACGGAAAGGTTTTTTCACAGTAAGAGCTGTGAAAATGTGGAATAGACTCCCTGCAGAGGTGGTTCTGGCCAGCTCAGTAGATTGCTTTAAGAAGGGCCTGGATTCTTTCTTAAATGTACATAATATAACTGGGTACTGACATTTATAGGTAAAGTTGATCCAGGGAATATCCGATTGCCTCTCGGGGGATCAGGAAGGAATTTTTTCCCCTGCTGTAGCAAATTGGATAATGCTCTTCTGGGTTTTTTGCCTTCCTCTGGATCAACTGTGGGTATAGAATTGGGTATATGGGATTGTACGATATATGTTTATTTTTATTTTATTTTTTTTATTTTTATTTTTTACGGTTGAACTGGATGGACTTGTGTCTTTTTTCAACCTGACTAACTATGTAACTATGTAACATACCATGAGAGTGCGGGAGGACACCGGAGCCCCCGCCAGCCCAGAGAGTATGATACATACATATACTGTGAATGTATCTGGAGTCGTGCATAAACATATTTTGTACGTTTATATCATGTATGGCACTGAAATACAGCATTGGAACGTGGGGACAGCCACGCAGACACAGAGACCAATAACACATACATACACTGTGAATGTATGCAGTGTAGAGGTATAGGATGAGTTTAAATTATGGCGCAGAGGCGCATAATCTTCTCTGTATCATTCCAACCTGCTTGACTGTGCTGCTGAAGCAGCATGCAGGAAACAGGTAACCTCTGATCCTCAGACCGTGTGTCTGTCAGAGCTCAAATCATTCCCCAGGAAATGGCGGGAAATGTTACCTCAGGTATCACACACAAGGCTCACAGGGATTAGAGACATAAATGAATAAAGTCCTCCCTCATCCATGCTGCTCTTGAGGCAGCGTGTGAGGAAAACAGTGAGGAAACTGTGTAAAAAAAAAAGCTTGTCACAGCAATTTCAGCCTGAGTGTGTTTCTCACATCATCAATGAGATCACTTACAAGCGCCCTGTCATTCACTGACACAGAACTGGAGTCTTCCTCACAAGGGAATGTCCTGTTCATAAACATTAAATATTCAGAGGTAGGGTCCTGAGCCCAATAGCTAGGCCCATATCTGACTCAGAGCACTCCTTCACTAAAGATTTTTGTGGGGGGAGGGGGCTTATAGCTCCTTTTGCTCGCACACCGCTTCCATTCTGACAGGAATGATTCCAGGACTGCTGACAACTGGTCCATAAGGACCGCAGGTGCAGGAAACATATGAACATGTTTAACTGTGCAGCACTGCCAGTTGCCCCAGGCAATGTGGAGAGCAGGTGTATCAGACTCCATAAACGCCACCCTCTGAGACCTTATACACTATACAGTGAATATACAGTCCACCCACTGGCTACGCTGAGGAGGGGATACCCAGGAGGACCCACCAACCCTTAAGGACAGCTCAGTCTGTGAGGAGATTGTGAGGGGATTCGCGCCGCCGCCAGAAATAAATGCGCGGCGGCCACAAGAAAATGGCCGCCGTCTGCAGACATAACTGTGCCACTGAACGCCAAGATGGCCGCCGAGCGCAAAATTCAAAGCTCTAATGCGCGCCAATGGCGCACGCAATAACCACCTCAAACAGCGCCAATGGCGCACGCAATAATCACCTCACACACCAGAAAAAACTGCAGACATGAGCGCCCAACCAGGCCAGAGTGACCCCCAAGCACCCCACAGCACAGCACCAGTACAGGGTGCAGAGAGCAGCATAACAGGGGGGGACAGGGAGAAACCCCCACACACAGAAACACAGCCAGCATGTACTCACCTGCAGTAGGAGAGACTACTTACCCGTCCCTTTCAGGGACCCACTGGCTTGTTTCAGACAGACCTATCACAGAGTCGTACTGCGTAGCTGTCGGCCCGGTCCACCGCGAGAGATACAGTCAGTCAAGTACTGTTCAATCTTGAGAGGACCGCGGGAGCATGAAAGCAACCCGGCCACCCCTGGAGTCATGGGGCATGTCGTGAACTGAGTCTCACGCATGCAAGGCGAGGATCAGCACGCTCGATGATCGGACAGGATACTACGAGGATACTAGTGTACCCAACCTGTTGCCCAGCCGACAGTTGATGGAAGGTCTCAAAAATAAAATAATAAAATTCCCAAAGGAATAAAAATCAAAAGTAAAATCTTCCAGGAGACTGGCTCCTGAGAGCCACGTCTTCTCCTTCTGCTAGGCAGAAAAAAACTGAGGCTGATTAGCTGCAGGTGGGAAGGGTAATGTCCGGAGGGACCGCCCCCTGGGCGGGGCTGTTCAGCTCTGGCTTGTTCTAGAATGTTTTAACCTCTAACATTCTGCCTAGGTCTTCTCCTGCAAGCAGGGACATATACCCACATGTAATCAGTATGAGAGCTGCGTCGGTCCATGGACGATAAGAGAAATGGAACCAGTCAGACAATACAAACACAGAACAGCGGGTAGGTAGGGCTAAAACCAAGCATCATATAAGATCAAAAAAAAAATCAGTCAAATGTGGGTGACAGCATTGCACAGTCACTGAAAGAGAGAACAAGTGCAACAAGTAAGTTAGCCACAGGATGTTATACAGGTCTAGAGCCATTGTCCATCCCTATGGCACCCAGACCCTGAAGACCCATTGGGGGGATGCCTAAAGTAACAGGAGAAACCTGGACCCTGTATGGGACCAGCGACAAGGACAAGGTAAAACAGGGTTTCTCTGTACCATACTTACCGGTTCCTGGCCACACAAACACACACATCTTGTTGCAATATAACCTAGATATGTACTAGATGCTTATCCTACAAGACATACTGCAGTGCTAAGCACGCACATGGTTTTGGAGGGCACTAATTATGGGGCAATCTACACTTTGAGTGATTTTACCCTATTATTCTTCATACTTAGCTTTATACATAATGAGGGGGATTTACCAAGGCTGGAGCAGCTGTGCAACCAATAAGCTTTTAGCTTTCACTTTCAAAGCTTAAATTGAACAAGCTGAGTTTAGAAGCTGATTTGCTACTATGCACAGCTGCTCCAGATTCAATTTGCTCCAGTTTTATTGAATTACCTCCAATGTTATTATAACATTTACCTAGCTTAAAAAATTGGTAGCTTTTTCTACCACCTCACTACTGAAGTAAAACCCTGGCTAGTGACAAATCGCTCGTAAGACATCGGACTGTGCATTTCAGGTCGCAATTTCTGCCGACCACGCAAGCTGATCACTTACTGTCTTACCTGTTGCTCAATATCTCAGAGACACAGCCACAGAAACTCAGTTAGCACCTAGGTTATTGCAAGTTCTTCATACTAAACACGCTTAACCCCCTCAGTACATATTCATTCCGTGAGTACCCCGAAAGGGAAAATCCTCACTCAGCAATGGTGGATAACAGGCGCTCAGAAGCAAGAGCACATGGGTAAAACAGTGGAGATTCATCTACAGCAGGGTGCCTTTTGAGATCTTTTTCCTATAAAAGCTCTCAAGCCAAATCTCTGATGCTCCAATTTCACCCTGTGGGCAACACTGCACTTTTCTCTCTCTCCTCCCCTGACCTTGTACTGGTAAGGATATCTGGGTCTCATCTCCATATAATTTTTACATTTTCTTCAGCACAACATTTTGCCAAACTTCCAGCATCTCTAACTCCCGGATATTCACCAGTTAGGCACCTTTGAGTTTGGTCCCTACCTTTCTTGGGGGCATGCAGATTTCTCCTCTCATTCTCTGTAATATATCATGTGAGGTAGTTCTCATCATGTTTGACGATAGGGAACTTCATCCTAGATAATGTTCCTAATAAGACTGAAGTTTTGCTCTCTATTGCCTAAACCAGGGGTCACCCAAACTTTCTAAACGAGGGGCAAGTTTACTGTTCTTTTTTTTGGGGGGGGGGGGGGGGGGCTGGACTGTGGCCAGTGAGGCCTCGTACACACGACCGAGTTTCTCGTCGTAAAACAAACGTCGTTTTTCTTGTCGGTTTTCTTGTCAAGTTTGACGAGATTCTTGTGAAGATTTGCTTGCATACACACTGTCATTCCAAAATGTCGTTGGTCTAAAAACGCGGTGACGTACAACACGTACGACAGCAGTATAAAGGGGAAGTTCCATTTTCATGGCGTCCTCCCTTGGGCTGCTTTTGCTAATCTCGTGTTGCCGCGTGTTAGTTAAAGTTTGGGAAGAGACGATTCGCGCTTTTCAGACTTCGTGCTTTCAGTTCGTTTTCTGCGGTTCAGTAGGTGCTTGTGGGTTCGTATCTTGTCTTTCAGGGCAAGTAGTCAGGTCGTATCTGTTTTTCAGTGAGTTCTTGTCCACTCGTTTCTGTATTTCAGGTCGTTCTTCATAGGCCTTGCTGTTCTTCAGTGCGTTCTGTTTAGTTCGTTCTGTTCAGACGACCGTTTCTTAGCGTAGAGATCGTGTTGTGCACCGACTTTGTGTGTCTGTTGGTCTTCTTGTATTGGACCAAGACGAGTCCATGAACAGGGTGAGGAGGAGTTCATGGACCAAGAATTGGTTGCTCCAGCGCGACCAATTCTCTCACATGCCTCTGCTGCGGGAGATCGTGGAGAATAATCCTGAGGACTACAGGAATTTTCTGCGGGTGTCTGACCCCGTATTTCAGCATCGTTGGCTTTGGTGTCCCCCTATATTACCAGGCAGGACACCATTATGCGGGAAGCCATCAGTGCTGAGCAGAGGCTCATCGCCACGTTGTGCTACCTGGCGACAGGGAGAAGTCTGCAGGACCTGAAGTTCACCACAGGCATCTCCCCCCAGGCTCTGGGCGTCATAATCCCAGAGACCTGTTCAGCTATCATCCAAGTCCTGCAGGATGACTATATGAGGGTAAGTTTTCGTATATAATATCACATTCTATGTATTTCATGCATGATAATGTATTGTATTTCTTTCATCCTTCCCTAATTAGCATGATTGTAATATGCTGAGAATGTCCCCTTTGTCCCCATGCATGCTGTCCTTTTTTAAGTAATTTTTTGGCCTACATGCATTTTTACCTTCACTTACCTCTCCAGCATGCTCTCCTGGGCCCAAACACATCTACCCTAGTCTGTTAATGTATTTTTTCATATCCATTGTAGTCCCCCCCCCCCCTCAAATTGTTAATTTTCCTGAATGTGAGATTTGGGGGGTCCCAAACACATATAGCCCCCCCCCAAGAAAATAAATAGGCCATCAGAGGGGGGTGAGCAATGTGCGAATTGTGAATTTGGTTCTCTTTTTTTAATAATCCTTAACCAAAGTTTTATTCTTATGTTGGACACTAATTTTTTTGGCTAATCTGCTTGCAATGTTATTTTCAAAATTACTAAAAAATGTTTATATCTTGTTTGATTCCCCAGCTTCCTTCCACGTCACAGGAATGGCAGACTGTGGCATTGGAGTTTGCCAGGCGGTGGGACTTCCCCAACTGCGGAGGAGCCATTGACGGAAAGCACGTCCGCATCGTGCCACCACCCCGTTCTGGCTCCTTTTTTTATAACTACAAGGGGTTTCATAGTATTCGTGCTGATGGCGGTGGTGTCAGCACAGTATGAATTCCTCTATGTGGATGTGGGGAAGAATGGCCGGATGTCGGAGCCTTCGCCCAGACGGAGTTTGCTCTTCGTCTACAGAGTGATGGCCTTGCATTGCCACCGGATGCATGGAATGTGGAAGGACTCCCCTTTGTCTTTTTGGCTGATGAAGCCTTTGGCCTGGGTCGGCATCTCATGAGGCCTTTTCCCCAGATGACCCTCACCCCGGAGAGGAGGGTCTTCAACTACCGGCTGGCCAGAGCCCGAAAAGTTGTGGAGAATGCCTTCGGGATAATGGCCAGCCGGTTCCGTCTTTTTCTGACTCCTATTAATCTTGCGGAGTACAAATTGAACTATATTGAGTTTTGTTGTTGTCTACTGCACAATTTTTTACGGAAGAAATCTCCTACATATATGGCCACAGTTGGGCCCGAGGCCGGACTTGCTGCGGACAATGCCCTGCCGGGCCTAGAACCTGGCCGTGCTGGCTTGCCCCCCCCCCAAAGTGCCCGTGCAATCAGGCAGAAATATGTGGATTATTTCATGGGTAGGGGGGCCATTCCAATGCCAGAGAACCTGTCCGAATTATCATTTTGACCAAAAAAATATTAAAATATGAACTTTAAATTACTAGTTTTGCTTTGTTTATATTTGAGGTGTGTGCTACTTTTTCAAAGTGTACTTGTAGTGCCAAGTGTATTTTCCTTAGTAAACAACAAACATTTCACTACTAACAACAAAACTAAATCCAAAATAGGTTAGAGTGGTTTTTAAAAAAAACACAACGACATTTTGGGTATTTTCTTGTATTTTACTCTGTGCACAATCACACATATGGTTAGGTAAACATTTTTGGTGTCTCTACATTTTAGAAACCCATTTTAGGCTTTTTACCTAACATGGCAAATTTGGCTGCGAATGAAATTACAAAAAATCTCCACAACATTCCTCCAAATACAACTATGTTAAACGTATAGGCAACATGTCAGACCATTTTTAGAAATAAAAATGTCTATCTGCCCTTCATCAAAAATGGAGTGTTGTCACCCCTGAACCTGACAAATTTAGAAGATGCACACATTTTTAGGGAGGGTAAAATAGGCTAGTTACTTCCTCATTCCTATTGTCAACATGTGCTACCCGCCATCATGGGGGATCATTCAACATGTTTTGGGGGGGCAAGCCCTTCTTCCTTTCTCCTAGTTGAGTTGGGAGGAAGAGGCTGCACCCCCAAAACACGTAGATGGAGATCCCGTGATGGCAGATAGCACATGTTGACCCACTGTGTGCATCTTCTAAATGTGTTTTTGCAACAAAGTGCTACAAAAGTGAACAAAAAGTCGACCAAAAAAGGGGTGTTTTAGTCTATTCTCCCCAACTGTCATGGAAACCCTGTCAGGAACAGACGCCCTGGACTTCCTGGTTCCCGCCCCCGCAGGTGACACCCGAAGGGCTATTTAAACTCCTCACTTGCAGACAGTCCCTGCTGTCTGCTCTACAGCGTTTATCCCAAGTGACCTGATCTGCCTTGTTTACCTGTATCTGACCCGGCTTCCTGTGACCCTCCTGCTATCTGCCTGTACCTGACCATCGGCCTGTTTTCTGACTTCGGTATTGCCTGATCCTTTTGTGCCTCGCTGCCTGCCAGTTTACCCGACCCCGGCTTGTCTGACGATCCTGCCTGACCTTGGCTCTTGTTCACCTGCTGCTGCCTAGTGGTTCCAGTTTACCTGCTGTGCCTCCCGGTCCGGGTCATCTGCTGAGTTCCTGGTTCCTGTCTGCTCATCTGCTGGTTCCTGTCTGCTCATCTGCTGGTTCCTGTCTGCTCATCTGCTGGTTCCTGTCTGCTCATCTGCTGGTTCCTGTCTGCTCATCTGCTGGTTCCTGTTCACCTGCTGCTGCCCAGTGGTTCCAGTCTACCTGCTGTGCCTCCCGGTCCGGGTCATCTGCTGAGTTCCTGGTTCCTGTCTACTCACCTGCTGCAGTTCCTGGTTCCTGTCTGCTCATCTGCTGGTTCCTGTCTGCTCATCTGCTGATTCCTGTTCATCTGCTGCTGCCCAGTGGTTCCAGTCTACCTGCTGTGCCTCCCGGTCCGGGTCATCTTCTGAGTTCCTGGTTCCTGTCTACTCACCTGCTGTAGTTCCTGGTTCCTGTCCACTCACCTGCTGTAGTTCTGGGTTCCTGCCTCCTCACCTGCTGGTTCCTGATCACCTGCGGTAGTTCTTGATCCTGCCAGGCACTCGTACCCCTTCCACCTCCGTGCTTCCTGTTATACCACCAGGGGCCGCCGGTGGGAGCCGTAAGGGAGGCCTCCCTCTGCTAACCGGGCTCGTCACGGTCAGGTACGTGACACCAACACATCTATGATGTCCTTAAATGTATTCTCCATATCCTGAATCCTTTTTTTAATGAAGTCCAGATGAGTACTACAATCCATTACTTGTTGTATGAGTCTTTGTGCACTATCCCTGGAGAATCTTGGACTTTCAGCAACATATTCATCCCCTAAAATAAAAATAAAAATATAACAATCTCCAGGCCTACATCTCTTTTACCTGAAGCTGTGGTGACAGATACTGACCTGTTGTAGTGACAAGTTCCACCACCTCATCCACCTCTCCTTCCTCGACTTCTCCTTCCTCCACCTCTCCTTTATCTAATTCGACATCCTCCACATCCTCAGGTTGGGCTTGTTGGGGTTCTTTAGAAGGTGTGGTTTTGCTGGGCTCCGAGGAGTGGTGTCCTCCCAGTCTTCTCTCCCCTATGAGAGTCCAAAAATTGGTACACTTAACACACACACACACACATACATGAAGTCAGAACTCGGAATATGAATTATTGTTTGCAGGTGGGTTACACTTGTCTGTTTTAGGCCCAGTTCCAAGATGAAGACCAGATTCGAGAACTATACAAAGCTAGAAATCTGACCTTTTGGTGACAATTTTATCACATGGGCCCCCCCCCCCCCCCCAGTACCCACTGTAGCACCTGTGGTGGACACCCTAAAAAGGTTCTTCTGCTGGCCCACACTATAGTGCTCCTGTGAGTGCAGATGTGTAAACAACTGCTGAGTGTCCTCTCCTTTACATTGATTCAAGTTTGCATTTCTAGTTACAAACACATGATCTTGACAACGAGGTCATATCATTTTTAGGTTTAAAACTTTTTTTTTTTTGCTTTAAAAAATGATATTGGCAAATCATCGTATGTAGTGTGCAAACGATGTGTCTATATCGACCAATTACTGTGCCCACTAATTTGGAGAAGATGTCCTTTAAGAATGGTAATTAATACAAAACAACAACATGGAGCACCATGCAAGTTGTGAAATACAACAAAAGGGACACAGGAGAAGTACTTACTTTTTTTAAGCATTCTGGTAATGCTCCTTAACTGCTCCGGCTCCCTCAGTTTGAGGTCAGACCACCTCTTTCTGAGCTGCTCCTTGGATCTTTTAACCCTGAAATTATTATTCAGACTTTTCACTACTTTCTTCATAATTTTGTCCTTCCGAAGATTAGAGTGGGAATACGGCCCATGCTTGGCATCATAATCACAATTGTTCAATATGGCCACCATTTCCGCCATCTCCTCAAAGGACATATTAGATGCCTTGTAGCGCCTCCTTGTTCGTGACGTTTCCCGCTCTGGGCTTGTCTCCTCATTGGAATTCTCTGAATTCACAGACACCTGCTGTGACTCCATGTCGCCTACGCACCGAAAGAGAAGGGGCGGGGAAACATCGAGAAAAGACCGTCATGGGCGGGCGACGTGTGTCACGCATGCGTAGTGTATATAAAGCTAACACACACACGTGACGTACCTACGTTCTGTGTGCGGCAGAAGGAGTTTAGAGCGCCGAACGTTAGACCGAAGGTATCACTTGCTAATTGGTACATCAGTGGCCTATACTGCATAGATATTGGAGAGGCATATATGGGCATAAAGATTTCACGAGTTTAGAGTGTGATTGACATTTTTAATTATGTCTGGTGTTTTGTCTTGCAGAAACAATGAATGTGTTTGGGGAAAAAGAATTTCTTGCAGAATTAATTGACAGATTAAGGGAGCTGCCCGCTCTGTGGGAGACCAAAAATCCACAGAATAAAAAAAAGGGGTTCGGAGAGCAGCGCTGGAGAGCCTGCTCCCATTTGTGCAGACCAGGGTGCCCCATGCAACCATTGAGCAGCTTGAAACCAAAATTGGGACCTTGAGAGGCACACATAGGACTGCGCACAATCGGGTCTGGCATCTCAGAGGTGAGGAGCAGCAGCAGGGGAGGTATATGTCCCACATTTGTGGTACTACGACAGGTTGGCCTTTCTGAATGACCACATTACAGCAAGGGAATCACTGTCCAGCCTTCCCTCCAGCCAAGATGTTCCTTCCCATGATCAGGAGGAGCCTTCCATCTTGGATGAGGACCCAGATCTGTCCGTCTGGAGCCAGGTATAGTATTTTTGACACATTTCTTTGTCAAAAATGAATGATGTAAAATAGATGTTAAGAAGGGTAAAAATGTAGCCAATCAAGAAAAAGGGATTGACATAGCAATAGACATTAGTGGGCAAAAAAGTTGGGGAGAAGATAGCAAAATGATGGGGGCATAATGAGAGTATTAGACACACAAATTTTGAAGGATTTGCAACAGTCAATGATATGAACATTGTGGGGGTGCTTTAAGAATAACAAATCCACTTTGCACGACAAAGTGCAAACTACAAGTGCAAAGTGCACTAAAAATTACCCCAAAAAGTTAACTTGGCAGTAAAGGCGCTGTAAATCAGAGGGGTAGATCTGAAATGAGGGGTAGCTCTGCTGATTTTAATCTCCAATCATGTGCAAGCTAAATTTCTGCTTTTTCGTTGCCTTGCATGTCCCCCTCAGATCTCCAGCGACTGCACTCCCAAGTACACTTTCAAATCAATTACAAGTGCACTTGTATTTTGCACTTGTATTGCAAAGTGGATTTGCCTTTACAAAATAATCCCCTGTGTGTGATTGATGAAAAAAAAACTAAAATATGTCACTTTATTTACACAGGAGGAGGTCAGCCAAGATGAGAGGGCGGAAAATGTCAGGCAGGAGGAGGCTGGGGTTAGTGGAAGAGAGGAGGTGCCTGGTCCAAGTGGCAGAGAGGAGGTGGCTGGTCCAAGTAGTAGGACAAGGTGTCAGGTGCCACCAATCCGCATGCCACCAAGAAGGGGCAGGAGGGATAGGGCTGTGAGTGTGGCAGCACTGGCCCTCATTAAAGAGGCCCATGCCACCCTCCAGCAGCCCCCCACCCCTGATGAGGGCTATGCGGCATTGGTGGGCATGAAAATGGCCCAGATGCAAACTGAACAGAGGCTACTTTGTGAGTCCCGGCTCATGAAACTTTTAAATAAGGGGTTGAGGGGCAGGCTCACAGAGAGCACTGTTATCTGTGACCACGGCCATCCTCCTGCACCTTCTTATTATCCTCCACCTCCTTTTGCACAACCTCCTCCTTCCTCTTCTCCTCCACCTCCTTCTTCTTCTCCTCCACCTCCTCCTTCCTCTTCTCCTCCACCTCCTCCTTCCTCTTCTCCTCCACCTCCTCCTTCCTCTTCTCCTCCACCTCCTCCTTCCTCTTCTCCTCCACCTCCTCCTTCCTCTTCTCCTCCACCTCCTCCTTCCTCTTCTCCACCTCCTTCTCCAGCTCCACCTCCTTCTTCTCCAGCTCCACCTCTTCCTCCTGACATGAGTACACCTCCTGAGGCACAGCCTCCAGCCAGGCGGACAAGGAAGGCTGCAGAGAAGGCTGCAGGCAAGCCAACCCAGAAGGCTGCAGGGAAGCGGAGCAAGAAGACCAGGAAGTGATTCCCTTGCTGTAATGTGGTCAGACAGAAGGCAGCCTGTTGTAGTTCCACAGACTTGGGACATGTATCTAACCTGCTGCTGTTCCTGACCTCTGGGAGTCCAAGACCAGATTGGGCTCACTAATGTATGTGCTTCTCAAGGTCCCAATTTTGGTGTCCACACAGTCGCACAAATTGCAGCAGGCTCTCCAGCGCTGCCTTCTAGTTTGGTTATTCTTATTTTGTATACCAGAATAAATGTTTTTTTGTGTTACAGTTAATACTTGCCTCTGTGTTTTTGTTAAAGCTACATATTTAGCTGGTGAGTAGGCAGGTAATTTCCAAAAAATACAAAGCTAGAGTTTAAATGCAACAGATAACACCAAAAAAACGCCTTGAAGGACCAATAATATAGGATCATTTTCTTCAATTTATGTCAAATTTACACCGGATCCCCAAAAAAAGGACAACACTAGAAATAAAGAAGATTTAAAAATGCATATCTGAAAAAAATAATACAAATTAAAAAAGCAAAAAAAAAGAAATCTCGCTCGATCAAATAAAATAACATATTCATGAGGGGGCGTGTCCTGACATGGAGCAGTGAGGACGTGTCTGGTCCCTGCTCCGCTCACACCGAAGCTACATCAGCAGCACACCGACGATCCGGGGCACGGGAACGGCCCGGGAGATGTCACAGAGGCGGCGGAACACGTCGCAGGACACTGGGGGTGACAGATCCCGTCAGGGACACCTGGAATCGTATTTCCCCGGGACCCGCGGCAAGGGCACGGAGAAATCCAAGATGGCGCCGGCCAGCAAGAGCTCCAAACAGCACGTGGCGCAGCAGACAAAGCCTGCTTCACAGACAGCCTCACTGCAGCTATCGCCTGGATCGGTGAGTGACTCTGTCCCCCTAGCCTCCCCTGGGTCCACTGCCTCCCGAGCTGCAGGCTCAGACATAGCAGACCTCATGGAAGATGGGGACTTAAAACGCCACATATGGTCCCTACCAACCAGAGAAGACCTAGAGAGGTTTACAAGCAGAATAGAGAAAGCCTTTAAAGAGGACATTGAACATCTTAAAGAGGACACCACACAGCTAGGTACGAGACTGGGGGATGTGGAGCAAAGGATGGATGAAACCCTCCCCACTATAGCAGCACTGCAGATGAGATGCACTGCCCAGGACCTGAAGATGGAGCTATTGCTGTCCCAACTAGATGATTTTGAAAATCGCAGTAGAAGGGCAAATATTCGCATCCGTGGCATGCCTGAAGCCACTGCGCCCAAGGATATTATACCCTCCTTACAGGGGATATTCAAGGAAATCCTGGATCTTCCTGACACAGCTAATATCGAAATCGATCGCGCCCATCGAGCCCTGAGACCACCCTCCCAAGATGCAGACAACCCGAGAGACATCATCTGCAAACTGCACAAGTACACCCTTAAAGAGCGATCTATGCAAAAAATGCGTAACAGACCCTTTTTTGACTTCGATGGTGCTCACCTCTTTTTTTATCAGGACATTTCCAGGCGCACACTTATGCAACGCCGGGCCCTGAAGCCTGTCTTGGCGGCCCTCCAAGAAGCTGCCCTCCCTTACCGATGGGGTTTCCCGTTCTACCGGCAGGCAACTAAAGATGGCCGATCGGCCACGCTACGCACTAAGGACGACCTCCCTCACTTCCTCTCGGCCCTTGGATTGGACGCAGTGGACTTCCCAGACTGGCGCGGAGACCTGGGGATGGCGGGCCTCCGAACCATCCGACCCCCCCAACACTGGATGCCTGCACCACAACGCCGCAGACGCAGCCGCCGCCGTCAAGATGGAGACGCCTCACCCGGCCCTTCTGCACTGAACGGCTGAAGACCCACCCAGAACCTGAACTTCCCTCCATCTCTGCACTGAATTGGGCCCAAAATGCTGTCCCACGGGAGACAGGCGGCCAGATATGCACACGGGGCCCTGACTCCCGAGACATGACTTGGTGCAAGCAATGTATCTTGATGACCCTGTCAGATTGCCGTGTACTTACGCTTATGGTTCCTTCCCGCTTCCATCTCCTGGCCCGGTTCTTGTCCCTGAGCCCCTGTGCTCGAAGCCTCCAATCCCCATTGGACTCAACCGTCCCTCACCCTTTTTTTTTTCTTTTTTTGGAACATTCCCTGGACAGTTGGTGCACCAGATTTGATACTAACTGGTGGGGGCGGAGCGGACTACCCCTCCTACCTCCCTTCATGCCGGCCCACGACCCCCCCGTAGGCCACCCGTATACGGGTTTAGATCCCATTTGGGATGACAGGCCTGGACTTGGTGGACCCCCTATGTTTGGGGGCCCCCCGGGTCCAGACTGCAGTTAATTCGAGCCGTTGTTTGGCTCGCTGTCCTAGTTTTTTTGTTTATTATTGTTGTGAATGTTAACACTTGTCTTTCCCTCCCCTATTCTACTCCCCTTTCTCATCCCCTCCCTTCCCCCCTGTCTACCCTTCTCCCCACACCTTGCTACTACAGGACTCGCCTTGAACTGCGCGGACCGCACCGGATCGAACCGCAGAACACGAAACCACCCAACAACACCATATCACCATGGCTGATCTCAAGGTAATCTCGTATAATGTTCGAGGTCTATGCTCCCCCTGTAAGCGCAGTAAATTATGGTGGGAACTGAAAAAACTGAAGGCACAGATAGTCTTCCTACAGGAGACACATTTCACACACCAGTCACGACCCAAATTACCCACACATCTTTACAACCAGTGGTACATTGGCACCTCCCCTGTTAGCAAGTCAAGAGGCACTGCAATAGCTGTCCACAAAAACTGCCCTTTCCAGCACGTGAATGACATGGTAGACCCGCAGGGACGCTATGTCTTCCTGAAAGGAACCATAGCAGGCGCAAAATACACCTTTGCCACCATCTATGCCCCTAATTCAAACCAGCTGACTTTTATCGACGCAGCCCTAGAACGCCTGGCGGAGTTCCGAGAGGGCGCCCTAATAATGGGAGGCGACTTTAATGTGAGCCCCGACCCTTCCCTAGACACGTCACATAGGAAACCTACGCACTCGCATGCCTTCCTTAAGCATTTCCGCAAATCCCTACAGACCGCAGGCTTAGTCGATAGCTGGAGAGTCCTCCACCCCACGGATAGGGATTATAGCTACTTCTCCATGGTACACAAGGTATACACCCGGATAGACCTGCTATTTGTGGACCGCCCTACCCTGGAGCTTCTGCAGGGTTCGTCCATTGAGAGTATTACTATATCGGATCATGCACCGATCACCGTGACCCTCGCCCTGCCCTCGGGCACCCATAGGGCCTGGGCTTGGCGACTTAATGAAAACTTGCTGGACGACCTTGTAGTAGAATCTAGGGTGGCGGAAGCATTGACTAATTATTTCCGTGAAAACACCACTGAAGGCCTTAGTGAGGGTATGATCTGGGAATGCCACAAAGCAGTGATACAAGGGGAACTCATCGCCCAAGGCACTAGACTAAAGAGAGAATGACAGGCAGATTATGACAGAGTTTTCTCCGCACTTCAACGAGCGGAGCTCAAACACAAAGTGGGGGGGGACCCCCAAGTTTTGGGGGAACTGATTGAACTTAGGGAGCTGTTCTCGCGCCTGCTAGAAAGACGGGCGAGACGACAGCTGAGATACCTATCCCACAAGTACTACGAACACGGTAACAAATGCGGCCGCATGTTAGCGAGGGCCCTACGGGCAAAACGAGCCCAGACGCAAATACACAAACTCAGCTCACCCTCTGGAACAATGCTGTTTCAGTCCTCCAAGATAGCTTCCAGATTCCGTGACTATTACGCCAACCTATATAACCTAGATGCCGAGATGACCCCGGACACAAAAGCGGACAGGCTGGCGAATCTCCGTGAATACTTGTCCGAAAACGGACTGCCGGCACTTAACACAGACCAACAAATAGAATTGGAATCCCCAATCACCACCACAGAAATAGAATCCACCATCACATCTCTACCCAATGGGAAAAGCCCAGGCCCAGACGGGTTCACCAAAGCGTATTATAAAAAATTTACCTCGACACTCGTGCAACCTATGTGTAGATACTTCAACTCCCTGACACAAGGCGGCAATATCCCCCCCGAAGCTCTATTAGCGCACATATCGGTCATACCAAAAGAAGGTAAAGATCCCACGGTCCCACAAAGCTACCGCCCCATATCCTTATTGAACACGGACGTAAAAATACTAGCCAAAATCTTAGCCAATAGACTAAAGCACCTATTACCCCATGTAATACACCCCGACCAGACCGGTTTCATCGCGGGGCGTGAAGCCAGAGATAATTCCATACGAGCGATTCAACTCATACACTGGGCTAGGAACAGAGACGAACCACTACCATACCTGATCTTATCCACTGATGCTGAAAAGGCTTTCGACCGCATTGACTGGTCTTACCTATGGGAGGTCCTGAGCACACTAGGGATAGGCCCCAATATGCTAGCTTGGGTACAGGCCCTCTATACAGAACCTAGCGCACAGGTGAAAGTCAACGGCACTTTTTAGCCCAGATTTGCAATCAGGAATGGCACGAGACAGGGGTGCCCCCTCTCGCCCCTTCTCTTTGCTCTGGCCCTTGAACCCCTGCTGAGAAGGGTGAGGGCGAACACGGACATCAGAGGGATGAAAGTGGGCAATGTAGAGCACAAGCTTTCCGCCTACGCCGACGATGTACTATTCCACTTAACGAATCCCCTGATCTCATTGCCAGTCCTGATGCAGGAACTCCAACATTTTGGAACGTTATCCAATTTCAAAATTAACTACACGAAATCCGAAATACTGCCCATAAGCCTACCCCCAGCACTGACAGAAAGTTTAAAAAGCGCATTCCCCTTCACATGGGCCAAGACTTCCCTGAGATACCTGGGCATACAACTAACAGACTGATACGATCTACTGTACGCCACAAATTTTCCCAGACTGATAACTGCTGTCAGACAAGACCTACAGCACTGGACAAAAACTGCCTTCACGTGGTTTGGTAGGGTCAACATAATAAAAATGAATGTCCTCCCTAGGATCCTGTTTTACATGCAAATGCTCCCTATATCCCTGCCCAGAAACTTCTTTGCCCAACTGTCTAGTATGCTTAACAATTTCTTACGGAACTCGCGGAAACCGCGGGTAGCTCTGAAGGTCCTGAAACGCTCAAAGCGCTCTGGAGGTCTGGGTGTTCCAGATCTACTCAAATACCATCAGGCTGTTACCCTCCAGAGGATCCTAAACTGGCGCTTCCATGGCAAATCTAAGCTCTGGGTTTCAGTTGAAAAATGCTTGGCAGGGAGGAACCTGTCATACGCCCCATGGTTAGCCCGGGAACACAGGGGGCTGTCAGTAGACACATCCCCTCTGACGAGCGCTACGCTCAGAACGTGGGACCGTCTCAATCGAGTGCTGCACTTGGCCCCCCCTGTGTCCCCATTGGCACCGCTGGGCGGGTTCCTCTGGTTCCCCCCAGGGGACCAGGCAGGCTTCTTTGGAACCTGGGTGGATGACAGGAATGCCAGCTGTGGGAAACTGTTGAAGGATGGCAAAATGATTCCCTATGAATCCCTGATAGCCAGGACAGGTAAACCGCAGATGAATTTCTGGAGATACAGACAGTTGCACAACTTCTTCGAAACACATTGCAGCTCTATAAGGGACATCACATCACTCACTCCTTTTGAGAAACTATTCATAGCGGAAGACCCAATCCCCCGAATGGTCTCAGAACTCTACCTATTGCTGGGCGCCTCAGCCCCCAAACTCATCTTCATTCATGCCTGGGAGAGAGATCTAGGACAGATATTCACGGAGCCTCAACTGACTTGCCTCTACCAGCTCACCCACTCCAGCTCCGCAGACACTAAAATGCAGGAGACTAATTACAAACTGCTATCACGCTGGTATAGGGTCCCGGCCGATTTGGCGCGGATGTACCCGACGAGCTCCGAGTTGTGTTGGCGGGGATGTGGAGGCCGAGGAACCCTGCTGCATGTGTGGTGGGAATGCCCACTAATAACGTCCTTCTGGCAAGACATTAGGGAACAGATTAAGGAAATCTTAGGGATAGATGTCCCCCTCTCACCGGTTCATTTCCTCCTGCATATCCCTCCCATGCCAATCAGTCGCTACAAAAAAAACGCACTGCCCCACTTGCTAAATGCGGCAAAGCGGCTTCTCCCGATCTATTGGAGGAAGACGCAGGTGCCGGGTAGGGAGGACTGGATACGCAGGGTAAATGAGATCAGAGAAGCAGAGGAATGGATCGCAACCTGTAAAGACACAAAAGAGAAACACATAGCCACATGGGCACTGTGGACGGTACATTTCTCCGACCAATCTCAGGTAACATCAAGCCTAGAGATGTCACTATTGAAGCTAGCAGACCCAACTTTTGGTCGGCGCGTTGACCTTGCTGACAGTTAAACCTGACCGCCCCCCCCCCCCCCACATCCTGAACAAGAGCATAGACCCTGAGCGTAACATGTACACCTTTTACAGAACGAGATATCATCCTGGTGGCAGACAATCCGGTGCGGAACGCTAGCGAAAATTACCAGCTCAAGGTGAGATCCTACCCCCTCTCCTCCCTCCACTTTACCCCATATCCCCTTCCCCCCTCACCCCCCTATTTTCCTTCCAAGCTCTTGAATACTTTCCTAGTTGCCTCTTGCCATAATTGTGCAATGTTAAAAAGTTATCTGAAAATCTGGCAGCCAGCACTCTAATCATAGTGAGTAAGTTAAGCCTGGCAATAGGATCTCGGCCAATACCACACTAGCCCACGGAGAAGCACAAATGCATACGCCAGGCACCCCGGCTGGGGCCTGGCTGTGGTAACGGCGCGGGTGGGGTGCCGGAGGCGGTCAGTAGGAGGCCTTTAAATGGCCCCCCTCCTCCGGCATGGAACCCAAACGGAGGGCACATGGGCTGGCTGAGGGTAGAGCGCCCCCCCTCCCCCCGATGACACATACCGCTGTGAAACAGAGGATCGTTCGGGAGGACGGGTGCTCGCCCAAATGGCTGCGAGCCGGCCAACAAGCCGAGGTCCTGTGCCTGCCACAGTTAATAGATAGGGCAACATGGCTACATAACATAACTAGGAGACTACTTCTTCAGACGATATATCTGCCTTTACTTTGCTATGCTCTTTCTCTTTTGTTATTGAAGAAATTTTAAAATGTTGGTCATTGTAACATATGTATTATGCATACCTGTAAACCCATGACTAAACTAATAAACACAGTTTACAAAAAAAAAAATAACATATTCATGAGATCTGCATTCAGAAATGTTGCTAAAAATTAGTCATAAATATGCGTGAATATCTGCAGCCAAAAAAGTTCATTATTGCGCATCATTGGACCATTCTAAAGAAGATTTAAATGTGCAGCATTTAAACGTGGCTAAAATTGGTAACGCGTGACGAATGTGCTATCTCCATTCAAAACGCTCGTTTTACAAGAAGGTGCGCTCCTGTCTCATATTAAGTCTGACCATGTGCGGTTTTTGAAGTCTCGGAAAAGCATACACACAAACGGTTTTCTCGACAAAAACAGTCTGACGAGAATCACGGCGAGAAAAAATGAGACTCCGACGAGAAAAAAGACCGCAGGTCGTCTTTTTTCGCGTCGAGATTTTGAACAGTTTTCTCGCCGAGAAATCATACACACGAACGGTTTTCTCTGCAAAAAAAACCCAAGAAAACTGTTGGGAGAGCTTTTTGGCCGAGAAAACCGGTCGTGTGTACGTGGCCTGAGAGTAGAAAATGATCCGGTATCAGTGCCCCATCATTGAATTGAATGGGAGGAATAGTGATCCATTTATGGTGTCAGAAGGGGGAATGGCGCCCTATTATTGGTGTCAGTTGGTGCAATAGAGCCCCAAGGGCAAGATAAAGGCAAGCAAAGGGCCACATCCGGCCCTTGGGCCGCAGTTTGGAGACCACTGGCCTAAACATTTACAATAGCCATTACCACTTGTGTCAGGAAAACAATACTTGCATTTTTTTAATGGTTGTATTTTATTCCTTCTCTTTGTATATGTGCACTTAAAACCATTTCAGAATTGTTGAGCCCAGAGAATGGACTGAACAGGTCCCAAAAACTTGCATCTTTAGCAACCTAAGTTAGTCAATAAATGTTATCATCTAAACTCAAAAATGTTGCATTACTCAATGGAAAATAGTAGGATTTTTAAAACAGCTTACCTGTAAAATCCTTTTCTTGGAGTACATCACGGGACACAGAGCAGCATAGTCATTACTATGTGGGTTATATAGAATTACCTTCAGGTGCTGGCACTGGCAACTTCCAAAACAGGAAGTACCCTCCCCTATATAAGCCCCTCCCATCCGGGAGTACCTCAGTTTTGTAGCAAAGCAATACGTGTCCCCAAAAGAGGGGTGGGAGCTCTGTGTCCCGTGATGTACTCCAAGAAAAGGATTTTACAGGTAAGCTGTTTTAAAAATCCTACTTTCTTGTTCATACATCACGGGACACAGAGCAGCATAGTCATTACTATGTGGGACGTCCCAAAGCAATGCCACATGAGGGGGGGGGATACACCATACATAAGCTGGGCGCCATCAGGCATGAGGATCTTTTGCGGCCTGCAACACACTGCGCCCAAAGGCGACATCCTCCTGACTTCTAACGTCCACCTGGTAGAACCTAGTAAACGTGTGTACTGAAGACCATGTTGCGGCCTTACAAATTTGCGCCAGGGAGGCCTGGTGATGCACTGCCCATGAAGCTCCAACTGCTCTCGTGGAGTGCGCCCTAACTTTGAACGGAGGCGGTCTACTTCTCAAGCCATAGGCTTGTATTAGGACCTGTCGAATCCACTTGGCTAAAGCAGATTTTGATGCTGCCTGAACCTTTCTGGGGCCTTCCGGCAGAACAAACAAAGAATCCGTTCTACGAATCTGAGCAGTGGCTTTTAGATAAGCTTTAACTGCTCTTACTACATCCAAAGAATGCAATAACTTTTCCTCTACCGAGCTTGGTTTGGGGAAAAAAGAAGGAAGAACCACATCCTGGTTCAAGTGAAACCTCGATACCACCTTAGGAAGAAAGGCTGGGTGAGGACGTAATACTACTCTGTCCTTATGGATAACCAGATATGGCTCTTTACAGGACATGGCGGCTAATTCCGACACTCTTCTAGCCGAGCATATGGCTACTAAAAATATCAATTTCCTGGTGAGTAGAACCAAGGAAATGTGCCGCAAAGGTTCAAATGGCTGCTTCTGCAGAACCGACAGAACCAAATTTAGATCCCATGGGCATATGGGAGCCTTAATCGGTGGAATAATACGAGTCACACCTTGCATAAAGGATTTGACAAGTGAATGCATAGCCAGGGGCCTTTGAAATAGTATTGACAAGGCCGAAACCTGGCCCTTGATAGTACTTAAGGCAAACTTCCTGTCTACAGCCCACTGTAGGAAGTCCAGAATTCTGCCTATAACGTACTTACGTGGATGCCATTTTCTGGCCTCGCACCAAGTGATGTACGCCTTCCAAACTCTATAGTAGATCTGCCTGGATACAGGCTTCCTGGCATTGATTATAGTTGATACCACAGAGTTAGAGAGACCTCTCTTCTTTAGGATGTGGGATTCAATAGCCAGGCCGTTAAACTTAGAGTTAGTAAGGAAGGGTGGTATATCGGTCCTTGCGAAAAGCAGGTCCGGACGACGTGGAAGGGTCCAAGGACTCCCCACAGACATTTTTGATGATCTCCGCGTACCAGGCCCTTCGGGGCCACGCTGGAGCCACCAGGATCACCGGCTTCTTCTCCAACCTGACTCTGCGAAGGAGTCGAGGCAACAATTGTAGCGGAGGGAATGCATATATCAGTCTGAACTGATCCCAAGGGAACACCAGAGCATCCGAGCCGCAAGCGAGGGGATCCCTTGTCCGGGAGACAAATCTGTCCACCTTTGCGTTGAATCTGGATGCTAGCAGATCTACATCCGGTGTTCCCCACCGCTGACATATTGCTCGGAAGACCTCGGGATGAAGGGACCATTCCCCTGGGCATAACTGTTGGCGACTCAGAAAGTCTGCCTTCCAATTCTCCACCCCTGGAATGAAGACAGCTGATATACATGGGACATGCTTTTCTGCCCATTCCAGGATGTGACTTACTTCCCTCTGGGCTGCACGACTCCTGGTGCCTCCCTGATGATTGATATATGCCACTGCTGTGGCATTGTCTGATTGAATTCTGACAGGGGACCCTTGGAGTCTGGATGTCCAGGCTACTAGGGCGTACCGGGCTGCTCGTATCTCTAAGAGATTGATGGGCAGGGTTTTTACTACATTTGACCATCTGCCCTGGAGAGACCATTGCTCCAGTACTGCCCCCCAGCCTATAAGGCTGGCATCTGTAGTGACCACCTTCCAAGATATCGGGCTGAAGGGTTTTCCCTTCTGGAGATTCTGGGGGATCAACCCCCAGCAGAGACTCTTCCGAACGGAAGGGGACAAAGCCATCGGGAAGTCTAGAGCCTGAACTTTTCCATTCCAGGCTGACAATATGGCCCTTTGTAAATTCCTTGAGTGGAATTGGGCGTATGGCACAGCTTCGAATGATGCTACCATCTTTCCTAGCAGCCTCATGCACAGGCGTATGGACGGCTGTCTTTTTGCACAAAGCAGACGGACCAAGGCCCTCAAAGAGGATACCTTGTCTAGAGGTAAGAAAATCTTCCTCTGGTCTGAATCCAGCCGTAGCCCTAGATATACCAGGTTTTTCACTGGCTGTAGGGCTGACTTGTCCAGGTTGATGACCCAACCGTGAGACTCTAGATACTTGATTGTATCGACAATTACCACTTCTAGCTTGGCAACTGAGTGGTCCATCAACAACAGGTCATCTAGGTATGCCATTATCGTTACACCCCGTGTTCTTAGATCGGCCAACAGTGGGGCCCGAATTTTTGTGAACACTCGTGGTGCTGTGGCCAGACCGAATGGTAAGGCTCTGAACTGAAAATGGCGCCCTTCTACTGCAAAGCGTAGGAATTTTTGATGACCTGGAAAGATGGGAACATGCAAGTAAGCATCTTTGATGTCGATCGAGGCTAACCATTCCTCCCCTTGTAGGGCAGCGGTGACCGATCGGATCGACTCCATCCGGAAAGACCGGACGTTTAGAAATTTGTTTAGACTCTTTAGGTCCAATATGGGTCTTATGTCCCCGTTTGGCTTCGGGACTGTGAAAAGGTTTGAGTAGAAACCCAACCCCCACTCTTCCATAGGAACCTCCATAATTACTCCTTGGAGCAATAGTTGTTCTAACGCCAATAGGAGAGACCCTCTTTTCAGAGGGTCTCTTGGCATGCCTGACCACATAAAATGGGACGGAGGAGACTCTTTTAACTCCAACTTGTATCCCAGAGTTACTGCGGAGAGCACCCATCTGTCTTTGATCGTCTCCCGCCAGGTCTCTGCGAACAACTGAAGTCTTCCCTCCACCCGTTTGAGTGGGGGCAGCCCTTCATAGGCTTGACTTGGAGGCTGGTTTAGTACCTCTTCGGATCCAGGGCTTTTTATTACCCTGTGGCTGTCCCTGATTTTTACCTCCTGAGTTTGACCGAGGAGGCCGTCGGAACTGCTTAGTAGCAGACGTCGCAGGGATAGGAGAGGTAGTCCTCTTAAAAGATGGACCCCATGACCTCTTTTTACTCGGTAAGAGAGTACTTTTACCACTGGAAATCTTCTGGATATACTTATCCAGGTCTTCGCCAAAAAAGGCGTTCCCCATGAAATGGGAAGCTAACTAAGAGCTTCTTACAGGGAGCTTCAGCAGACCAGTTTTTGAGCCACAGAAGCCTACGCATATGTACCAAAGACAGCGTGAGGCGGGAGGCCTGATGGATAGAATCCTTGATGGCGTCAACCGCAAAGCATAATGCTCTAGGCAGATCAGCCAGAGCCTGGGCCTGCTGGTCTGGCAAATCCCTCAGGACCATTTTCATTTGATCCTTTAAAGCTTGGCAGACCCCAATAGCTGCCACTGCTGGCTGTGTAACAGCCCCTGCTGTGGAAAAAGCAGATTTTAATAAAGATTCCAATTTTTTATCCACTGGATCTTTGAACATTATCTACTGGACATGTCAGTGATTTGTTCACAGAAGAGATGGCTGCATCCACCGTAGGAACATTCCATCTCTGGGTGAACTTTTCCTCCATGGGATAGATCACCGGAAACCTTTTAGGCGGAACAAATAGTTTATCAGGATGTTCCCAGTCCTGGTATATAAGTCCTTCCAATAATGGATGTATTGGAAAGGAGCAATTAACCTGGGGAGCTTTTAGCGACCCCAATGAGGAGACAGCAGTAGTTGATGGTTCAACAAGAGGCATTTTGAATGCAGATCGAACCATGTCAGTTAGGGTCTGGACCCACAATCTTTCAGTCTGTGATGCTGAAAATGGTTCATCTACTGTCGATTCCTCAAAAACAGAGCTAACCCCCTCCTGATCCCCTTCAGGTAGGTCGGTCCCTTCCTGGGACTGTTGCTCTGCCAACAGGCACTCTAATGGAGGTGATGGAGATCTGGCGCGCTTTCTTTCCTGTAGAGAAGAAGCGATCAATGCAGCCAATCTCTGCTCCAATCCCTCCAGAGTTGAGGAAAAAACCTCCTCTGTTATATATGCAGGAGCAGGTGGACTGAGGACAGCCGCAGTACCTGGCACTCCCGGGGGTTCCTTATGGGTATTAACCTCTGATTTCTCAGGGGAGGAGGGTGCAGATGACTGCTCCAGATCCTCAGAGCCCGATGGAGACCCCCTACACTTCCTGAGAGGTATATCTCGGAGTTTTTTAGGCGGCATATTCCTTAGTTCAAAGCTGAGGTATTCCAGCCGCAATACACCCCTTACTGAAATAGTCTAATGCAATTTGCTGCTATGTACATCAGTGGGTGTCTACTAATGCGTCTTTCTGGGGATGCCTGTATCAACCGCCCGCTGTAAGCCCCTATACCATGCTACCAGCTCCTTTTCATGCTCTGTGTCCATAGCAAGCAGCGTGGACTGAGTCCTTTTATCTTGCTGGGACGCCCGCACATGCGCAGAAGCGCTGGGCGCACAGAGCGCGTCATCCGCCAGGCTCCGCCCCCTTTTTTGAAGCTAAACCTTATAAAGGGAAAGCATGTGTGCGCGCGCGCGCGTGCACGTGTGCGCTCTTGGCGCCATGTAGGGAGAGGAGCCAGGGTCCCTGTTTCACCAGGACTCGGGGATGGAAGGAAACTACTTGGCAGCATGACAGAGGAATGCAGCTTCCCTGATAGAGAGCTCACTCATCTGCCTGGACTTTCACCATGGAAGGAATAGTCCCAAGAAAAAAGACGTTCCACAGCGGCCTCTAGTGGACAAACACAGGTACCGCACTTTTGTCTTTTTTTTTTTTAAAACCTCCTTTATGAAAAAACATTTCCAGGTTTACAGTTTTTTTAAAACTTCCCTTATGAAAAAACATTTCTAGGATTTCTTAGGCATATACAGCTATTAGCGGGAATACCCTTTAGGTAACAGGCAGAAAGACATATTAGGCTTGGGGGTCCCCTCAATAGAACCAAGTTCCTGAGGGGCCCCCACTTACCTTTTCCCCGCCGCAGGACTTTGTTTGGTCCACAGAAGCCCAAACTTCACCTCTCACGGCAGGCATTGTACTAGACCTTCAGGGACCGGGTTCCCAAGGATTCCACTCCCCTGGACCTGTATAGCACCCTGCACAGATAGCCTCTTGGTTTTGGGTATGACCAGAGCTCTGGATCCCAGGGTCCAGCCCTCCTAAGAGAGGCATTACAGGCAAAACCCTGCTCTTCTCTGCAAGGCCCGGGTACCGACCGTTTAGCTATGAAGCTTTTTTGGTCGGATCCGGAATAGCTTGCTAAGGCCCAGAGAACCTGTACACAAGCCCAGATGAATACATGTTAACCTTGGCCAACACCTTAGACACTGGCAAAAAACTGAGGTACTCCCGGATGGGAGGGGCTTATATAGGGGAGGGTACTTCCTGTTTTGGAAGTTGCCACTGCCAGCACCTGAAGGTAATTCTATATAACCCACATAGTAATGACTATGCTGCTCTGTGTCCCGTGATGTATGAACAAGAAAATGTAATACTTTACTACTCTTTTTTTTTTAAAGAAAAACATGTATTTTCTACGGTGAAAAAGTTTCCAGCATAATCAATGCAATCAAACAAAAACATATAAAATATTGTACAATACGTACTTGGCACATCTCACCCAGTTTGTATGCTGGCTAAGTGAAAAAAGGAAACGTTGGTGATGCACATTCCACGCTTTGATTGACTTGTCATCGGATGCAGTGATAATGGTTTGACCATCACTTGAGAAGTCAACGCATCGCACAGAAGATGTATGGGCCTTAAATATGGTTGATTCACCTTTGCTGAATACAAGAAAAGCAAATCAAATTAGATGTTCAAATATGGATAAACCAACAAAATTAAATTCTCCTGTAACAGAATGAAATATACTCCACTTATATATGAGGGTATGCAAGTCACGGTTGAGTTCAGATGTTTTTAAATTATATTTTACAGCAAAGCATTCAATGGCAATTTTTTTCTAAGGGACATCTATAAAAATGTAAGTACCGGTATAGCTAGATGTAACTTTTGGAAGGATTCCCAGAACACTTTCAAGCACATTGTGTTCTGAAACTAGCTTCCCATAGGTACTGTGTAAAACAAGCCATTACAATTAGTAGGCAGAAAGTATAAACTCTGTTTGAAGTGCACTGTGTATATTGTTCTACAGACACCCAAAACTAGACACATCCGAATAATTCAGTTGGCACTGGAAATCTGACTGTAAAAGCTATTACCAGCACAAATCTTTAAAACAAGAAATAAGAGGGCTTGTAAGGACAAGACCAGTAAATATCTTTTATCAGAAGGAAGTGATAAGAAAATGCCTCTTTTTTCATTAGTACCCATGTTCTGCTAGTTATGCCCTATACACTTCCTGGTCCTACAACCATCCAGAACCCTTTGCCGGACTCATGTAAGGCTGTAGGATGCTTAAAATGGACTTGAAGTGCTTAAGTTTCTAGATGAGGGTTGGGAAAACAGGCAAAACGTTGAGGGGCAAGCAAATAAACAATTTTAGCTTGTGATTTTAATAGAAACTTGTTATGAAAAAATAAGGAGGCTTCCACGGCTGATTCCTGATAGTTGCGAATTTATCGCTAATTTAAAAAGATACTCTGTAGCCAGGTCATTCATTTCAACAAAAATCTTCCCATAAGAATATCCTGTGTGCACAGTGATTCTAAAGTCTAGTGTTTTTTTTTTCTTTAAATATAACAAACATGTCATACTTACCTCCTCTGTGTAGTGGTTTTGCACAGAGCAGCATGGATTCTCCTATTCTCTGGTCCCTCGTCGGGGCTCCTGGCTCCTTCCTAGTGCCCCCACAGCAAGCAGCTGTCCATTCAGACATGGAGACGTGGTTCAGCGCCACCCCTCTCTCTCCCGATTGGCTAAATGACTGATTAACAGCTGTGGGAGCCAATGATGCCGCTGCTGTGTCTCAGCCAGTCAGGAGGGAGAGTCCCAGACGGCCAAGGCACACGTGCACATCGCTGGAGGAAGATTGGGCTCGGGTAAGTATTAGGGGGTCTGAGTAGCCCAGTAGCTATGTGAAAGGATATGTAGGGAGCTGAGGATAGGGGAAGAGGAGTTTGCCAAGCACAAGAGTAAAAAGACACTTCCTTTTCACCATTAAATCTTAAAGTTTATTGAGGGACACCTTCAACTATAGGCCAGACCAGGATATACCAGCATGCCTCAGTTTTGTAGCAAAGTAGTTCTGCAGTAGGACCTATGTCCCTCAATGAATTCCAAGAAAAGGATTTTTAACATCTAGAAAAATCCTATAGGAGAAAAAAAAAATGGTTGTAGTTCCAATTTTAGTAACATAATATTAGTACAGCAGTTTCAAACTTTCAGTAAAAATATATTAAAGTTAATTTTATTGTGCACAAATGCAATTTATCATACAATTTTTGGTAAAATATAAAAGAGGAGGTTGTGCTGAGTAAACAGATATCCAACATGTGAAGCCCTAAAATTGTGCATGCCAATACAATTGCAACAAACTTCAGTACCTACATTTGCTATTGATGTGGGCTTTAAAAGCACTTACAGGTCATTATTTTAGAGTTAACTGTGAATAGTGGCCCTAGTATTATTTCTCTAACTCTGATGTGCGCTGCAATATGGAACCTGTATAAGACAATTTATGTTTTTTGTGCGTTTGATGTTTTATGTATGTATGTATGTACAAATTTTTATTTTATTTTTTAAAGTGTTTGGATGTACCTTTTTCTTTTCTTTACAGGGTTTTTCTCTTACCTTTATTGATTTTACATAGGGGAAAATAGGATTTTTATAACAGCTTACCTGTAAAATCCTTTTCTTGGAGTACACCACGGGACACAGAGCTAGTCATTACATAATGGGTTAAGGGTCACCAGCGGTGATTGGACACTGGCACAACCAATGGAAGACAGTTCCCCTCCATATAACCCCTCCCATCAGGGAAGTACCTCAGTTTTGTAGCAAAGCAGTAAGGTTCCCATAAGAAGGGGGGGACCTCTGTGTCCCGTGGTGTACTCCAAGAAAAGGATTTTACAGGTAAGCTGTTATAAAAATCCTATTTTCTTTATCGTACACCACGGGACACAGAGCTAGTCATTACATAATGGGACGTCCCAGAGCAATGCTCATATGAAGGGGGGGAGACAGATCAAAACAGGCCGCTTGCGGACCAGAAGCCCTATACTGCTGCCTGCAGCACACTTCGCCCAAAGGCGGAATCCTCATGTCCTTTCACATCTATTTGATAGAATTTGGAAAATGTATGGACTGAAGACCAAGTTGCAGCTTTACAGATCTGAGCCATCGAAGCCTGGTGGTGCACTGCCCATGAAGCACCTATCGCCCTGGTAGAGTGCACCTTAACAGGAAAAGGAGGAGTCCTGTTCTTTAAACCATAAGCTTGAATAATTACTTGTCTAATCCACCTGGAAATGGTGGATTTTGATACCGCTTGGCCCTTCTTGGGCCCATCTGGTAAAATAAACAAAACATCTGTTTTACGTATCTGAGCGGTTGCTTGCAGATACACCTTTATCGCTCTCAGTAGATCTAGAGAGTGTAATAATTTTTCCCCCGCCGTCCGCGGGTTTGGAAAAAAGGAAGGCAGAACAATGTCTTGATTCAAGTGAAAAGCCGACACCATCTTAGGTAGAAAAGCCGGATGGGGTCGTAGTACGATTTTGTCCTTGTGACAAATTAGATAAGGCTCTTTACAAGAAAGAGCTGCTAGCTCTGATACTCTCCTAGCAGAAGCTATAGCAATCAGAAAGGCCAACTTCCTACTTAATATAATTAAAGGAATATGGCGAATAGGTTCAAAAGGTTGCTTTTGCAACACTGACAATACCAAATTCAAATCCCATGGACACAAGGGAGTCCTAACTGGAGGATTTATCCTCAGTACCCCCTTAATGAATGTCCGAACTAGGGAGTGAGATGCCAATGGTCTCTGAAAGAAGACTGATAGAGCCGATATTTGCCCTTTGATGGTGCTAAGGGCTAAATTCATATCCACTCCTAACTGGCAAAAAGCAAGAATCCTACTTATTTCATACTTCTGAGGATTCCAACATCTGGATTCACACCAGGAAACGTATGCTCTCCAGACTCTCTGATAGATGAGTCTGGAGGCTGGCTTTCTAGCATTAATGAGCGTAGAAAGAGCCGGACCAGAGACCCCTCTCTTTTTAAAAATGTGGGTCTCAGCAGCCAGGCCGTCAACTTTAGCCTTTGTAAGGAAGGGTGGAATACTGGACCCTGTGACAGCAGGTCGTGTCGGAGTGGAAACTTCCAGGGCCTTCCTATCGCCATTTTTACAATCTCGGCGTACCAAGGCCTCCTGGGCCAGTTTGGGGCCACTAGGATTACTGGTATTCCCTCCTCCTTGATCCTGCGAAGCAGTCTTTGTAGAAGAGGGATCGGAGGGAATGCCTAGATCAGTGAGAACTGATTCCATGGAGTTATTAGAGCGTCTGTATTATTAGAGCGTCTGTCCCGTAGGCTAGAGGATCTCTCGTTCTGGACACAAAGTTGTCCAATTTCTTGTTGAACCTGGCAGCTAGCAGGTCTACATCTGGGTTTCCCCATCTCAGACATATGGCCTGAAAGATCTCGGGGTGAAGAGACCACTCTCCTGGTAGCAGCTGCTGACGACTCAGGTAGTCTGCTTGCCAATTTTCTATCCCTGGAATGAAGATTGCAGAAAGGCAAGGTACATGCTCTTCTGCCCATGCCAGGATCCGGTTCACCTCTCTTTGGGCTGCCCGACTGCGGGTGCCTCCTTGGTGATTGATGTAAGCTACTGCAGTAGCATTGTCGGATTGAACCCGAACTGGGTAGCCCTGTAACCTGTATGTCCAGGTTTTGAGGGCTAGATATACCGCCCGGATCTCTAGCACATTGATGGGCAGGATCCCCTGAGTCTTGGCCCAGGTTCCCTGGGTAGAAGCCTCCTCGAATACTGCACCCCAGCCCCATTGGCTGGCATCCCTAGATACCACCTTCCAGGCCACTGGGAGGAAGGACTTTCCCTTCCGTAAATTCCTGGCTTCTAGCCACCAATCGAAGCTGTGGCGTACTTGTGAGGACAGGCGTATGGGTATATCCAGAGCTTGGCTCTTCCTGTTCCAGGAAGCTAAAATATTGCCTTGAAGTAGTCTCGAATGAAACTGGGCGTAAGGGACCGCCTCGAAGGAGGCTACCATCTTTCCCAATAGTCTCATGCAAAGGCGAATAGACGGCCTCTTGTTTGCTTTGACCTTGTGGATCAGGTCTTTCAGAGACTGTATCTTCGGTTCTGGCAGGTATACCCCGTTTTGGGCTGTATCTATGATCATGCCCAGGTACACTATCCTTCTTTGGGCCTGGAGAGAGGATTTTTGTAAATTTATAATCCATCCTAAATGCTCCAGGTATCCTACTGTAGTGTGTACAGCGTGACCCAATCCGTCCTTTGACTGATCTATTACTAGTAGATCGTCCCGATAGGCTGTTACCGCAATGCCCCGTGTTCTTAGGTTTGCTAACAGAAGAGCTAGCACCTTTGTGAATACTATGGGCGCGGTGGCTACACCAAACGGCAGAGCCACAAATTGAAAGTGGCGATCTTCTACCGCAAACCTTAGGAATCTTTGGTGAGCGGGGAGGATGGGTATGTGTAAATGTGCGTCCTTGATATCTATGGGCGCCATGAATTTTCCGCCCTTTAAAGTGGCGGCCACGGATCGGATCGTTTCCATTCGAAAATGGCGATCGTTCAGGAACCGATTTAGGGATTTTAGATCCAGGATGGGTCTGACATCTCCATTTGGCTTTGGAATCACAAAGAGGTTTGAGTAAAAACCTGAACCTCGCTCTTTTTGGGGTACGTCTGTAACTACCCCTTGAGCCATTAAGTGATTCAAACCTTTGAAGAAGGATTCTCTTTTTTGTGGATCCTTGGAGAGTCTTGAACCTCGGAATTGAGAAGGTGGGATCTCTCGAAATTCCAGTTTGTACCCTGAGGATATTGTGGATACTACCCAATTGTCCTGGATTTCTGACCACCAAGTCGCTCAGAACTGACAAAGCCTTCCTCCCACTCGGCCGAGCGGGGGCGCCCCTTCACTGAGAGGCTTTGGGGGCTTGCTTATTAGCTCTTGCACCCCACGGCTTCTTGTTCTTCTGAGCTTGCCCCTTGGCTTTTGTGGGCGGCTAAAACAGGCCGCCGCCACTGGTTGGAGTCAGATTTCCCGGGAGCTGGGGAGAGAGAGCGTTTAAAACAAGATCTCTTGTTTTTCTTTCTCTCAGGTAAAAGTCGTTTTACCACTTGATATCTTCTGTATATATTTTTCTAAATCTTCCCCAAATAGGCGTTCGCCATGGAACGGGAACTTGCCAACAGCTTTTTGCATGGGGTCTCCGCTGACCAATGCTTAAGCCAAAGTACTCTGCGCATCTGTACCAGCTGGAGTGTAAGGTGTGATGCCTGTATGATAGAATCTCTCATGGCATCCACTGTGAAGCATAAGGCTTTAGGCAAATTTTCCCAATTTCTAGCCTGCTCTGAAGGCAGTTCCTTCAGCCCCTGCTTTACCTGTTGGCTGATGACCTGACACATACCGACTGCTGCTACTGCAGGTTGGGTAATTGAGCCGGCCAAAAAGGAAGGAGGATTTCAACTTCCTCTCAGAAGGATCTTTTAAACCCTTGTACATTATCCACCGGACATGTCAGGTTTTTATTTACACAAGAAATAGCCGCAACTACCGCAGGCAGGCTTCATTTCTTTAAAAAAAAAAATTTCCCCCATAGGATAAAGAATGTTAAACCTTTTTGGAGGTGAGAAACGCTTATCTGGATGTTGCCAGTTTGCGTATATTAGATCCTCTAGTAACGGATGAACCGGGAAGGAGCATGCACCTTGCAGGGATCTTAATGACCCTAGGGAGGAGACAGGTAATTCCGTTACCTCCGCAGAGGTTAACTTAAATGCACTGCTATAGCATTGTACCTGTGACCTTAAAATCTGGCTCCTCATCCTCTGCTGATGTAGCCTCCTCCTCCTCATCCTCCTCCCTCAGGTACTTCTGAAGGGAGGTCCAATACTGGAAGAGACCTGCTTCGCTTATTGTCCCTTTTTAGAGGACTTAGCGATTAAGGTAGCAACTTTTTTCCTCCAGATTATTTAGGGCAGCTGATCAAGTGTCCTCAGTGACATATACAGGCCCAGGCTTCACTGGGGAAGCCGCCATACCTGACAGAGGTAATGGCTCATCCTGAACAGGTGCATTTAGCAACACAGGAGAGAAAGGTACCGAGTCAGCACAGTTAGAGCCTCCTCTCAGGCGGTGGTGCTTTCTTATCTCTTTTTGTCCGTATTACTTCCCCTGGAAGGCTTACTGTTTAGACAAAATACAAGGTACCTAAATGCATATACTACCGTGTTCAGTTTAGCAAATACATTAAGTATGCAACTTTTAACACATAACTATGCATAACATGGATGTCTTCTAGGAAGTACCCAATCCAACCACATGGAGTCTTACGTCCCTGTATAGCTGCTGTGTTTCTCTGCCAGGAACAAGAGAACTAACGAGCTTGCTTGCTGCTGCAGTGCTTCTCACACTGACAGTCTTTTAAATTTGGCGCCGTTTCTGTGCCTGCGTGCGCCACGTGCCCGCGCACGCCTTCGCCCCCCCCCCTCCGATAAAGCGCGCTCCCGCGCGCGGCCCTTAGCGCTATGGCGGTGGCCATAGTGAGAGAGGACTCTCATCAGCCCTTGTTCCCACTTACCTGCATCTGCAGGTGTCTGGTCGGCCACCGAAAGGAGGATCGGGGTGCCCCAGCAAGCTCAGCAGCGGAGGTGACGAGCAGTGTACTTCGCCGAAGCCGACACTGAACAGAGTGAGGTGAGTATATTCAGCTCTTTACTCCCCCCAGTGGTGGAAAAAAAGAAGACATCCACTTTTTGAAAAAGGTCCCAACCTAGTTATGGACCTTCTAATCTCACCTTATCCACGCCGCAGGTTTTTCTGCTGAAAGATTTCAGACAGATACCAAACTTCACCCTTCACGGTGGGCTATGTGTGCCAACCTTCAGGGATATGGGTTCCTATTTAAAGGATACCTCTCCCCTGGGCCTTGTACAAGACTCTTACCAGGACTTTATAGCGAAATAGCGAAAGTGCTGGATCTTAGAGCCCAGTCCTCCGAAGAGAGACATTACAGGCGACGCCTCATGGATGAGGCCCGGATCCCATCCAGATTCAGCTCATTTGTAGGCGTCTTGGATGGATCCGAAAGCATAGCTCTTTTACCCCCAGAGGGTCTCTTTGGTAGAGCTTTCCTTTAGCACCTCCTAACGCGTCCAACACCTTTCGACACTGGCGAAAAAACGGAGGTACTTCCCTGATGGGAGGGGTTATATGGAGGGGAACTGTCTTCCATTGGTTGTGCCAGTGTCCAATCACCGCTGGTGACCCTTAACCCATTATGTAATGACTAGCTCTGTGTCCCGTGGTGTACGATAAAGAAAAATAGTTCCCAATGTGATGGCATGTTTATAGTGACAGGTTGCCTTTAGTGAGATATAAGGGGTTTATTAGACCCCTGGTGTTTCCTCTGCCCTCTGACTCTTTCATTGGCTCCCGCTGCTGTCAAAGTCAGTGAGCCAATGAGGAGAGAAAGGGCGGGGATGGGCAACGGCTCTGTGTCTGAATGGACACACGGAGCTGCAGCTCGGTTCAGGTGCCCCCATATCAAGCTGCTTGCTGTGGGGGCACTCGGCAGGAGGGAGGGGCCAGGAGCACCGAAGAGGGACCTGAGAAGAGGAGGATCAGGGCTGCTCTGTGCAAAACCACTGCACAGAGCAAGCAAGTATAACATGTTTGTTATTTTTAAAGCGGAGGTCCACCCAAAAAAAAATACACTAAAATTCCTAAAAAAAAAAAAAAAAGAGAAAAAAATGAATAGAAAAAACAATAATTTATACTCACCCGAAATGTCCGTTGCTATGCGGAAGTCCCCTAATTGGCCTCTTCCTTTGCCTCGGATTATGTCCTTCCGCTTCCTCTTCTTGTGAATGGGGCGCACTGCCTTCTGGGAACTGTGTGTATCCCAGGAGGCAAGCCACCCATTCACAAAACGCTGTGTGAGTGGTGCATGCGCAGTAGGAAATGGGCAGTGAAGCTGTAAGGCTTCACTGCCTGTTTCCCTTAGTCAGGATGGAGGAGCCGGGACCTGCCAGCAGCGATCGATAGCCATCGGGGGACCGACATCGTGGGCAAGTAGGACAGGTAAGTGTCTTTATTAAAAGTCAGCAGCTACACTGTTAGTAGCTGCTGACTTTTAAATAAACAAAAAATTGCAGGTGGAATCCCGCTTTAATGGAAAAAAAAAAAAAAAAAAAAAAAAAAAAAAGAGACTTTAGTCTCACTTTAACCTTCATGCTATACTGCGACCTACGGGAGGGATGGACACTGTTGGCCAGCCCAGGCTAACCCCTTCTAATACCAGCATGCCTTAAGCCTCGTACACACGGTCGGACTTACATCAGACTTTTCCGTGGTTTTTTGTCCGAACGGAGTTGGTCGGGAACACCCATAGCATACACACGCTCGGACTTTTCTGCAAACTTTCCCAAAACTTTTTGCAACATCACATGGTTTTTCTGCTCTTTACCGCCACCCTTTGGTCAACTTCTGCTATTGTTGGTTGATTTTAACATTAGTTGTTTTGTCCATCGGACAAAAGTCCGATGGTTTTCTGTACACACGGTCGGACTTTGCTCCATCAGACTTTTGTTGGGCAAAAGTTTGTCCGTTTGCAGACCCAACTTTTGTCCGATGAAAACAAGAAAAAAGCAAAAAAAGTTTGTCCGATGGAGCGTACACACGGTCGAATTGTTGGTCCAACTTGCTCAAAATGAAGTTTGTTGGCCAAAAGTCCGACCGTGTGTACGGGGCTTATGTCTTTATCTAGTGTTCTAGGAGGTTTAATGTCCTTTCTTCAGCTCTGCTGTGTTAAATGACTAACCAATCTTTTGCTACCATATATTTTTTACTTCAAACAAGACTCATCTGTACATCACTGCTGGAGTTTTTCTCTTTACAGTCTGGCTTTTGGAGTACCACGTCTGGATAGGGATAGCTTGGAAGTGACCACTGAAGGACGCTGTGGGACCACGCACTGACGTGTCATTCACTGGGTGGGGTCTATAAATTGCCTTACCGCCACACAGTTGTAACATGTACATGTCAGATTCTTGGGGGGGGTCTGTTGTACTGGATGTCCCAAGCTCATTTTATATTTATGGTTCTGTAGCTGCATGCAGTGTGCTTACTGGAGGTGCCAATGTTTGCAGACTGGAATCAAGAGGCAGTCAAGTCTTCAGAGTCCTCTTTAGCTTTGTTGTGTATGGCCGGGTTCCTCTGCCCTATTCAGGCAAGGACTTTGCTATGGTCATGCAAGATTTTAGTGGCCAAATCACTTTTTGGTTTTGGCTGACTTTGATAACATAGGCCATAAATGTGGTACATTCTACATTTGATTTTCTCATAGCCTTAAAGCGGAGTTCCACTAATTTTTCTGTTTATTAAATGTCAGCAGCTACAAAAAGTGTAGCTGGCCCCATATGTGCTAGAAAATGTGATGCGAAAGTCATTTTTGGCATGTAAATCACTCAAAAAGTTGTTGTGGAATATACAGCTGCTGGTCACAAAGGATTTGATTGGCATAAAAAAGTAAACAATTCTCAAAAATCACAAATCTTTAACCACTTAACGACCGCTCACTGTATATATACGTCGGCAGAATGGCACCGACAGGCACAATCACGTAGAGTGTACGTGATTGCCTTTGTATAGTTGGGGGGTCCAATCAGACCCCCCTCCTATACAGTGAGTGGTGGCTAAGTGTCCGGGAGCGTTCCGGGATGAGGGGGCAGCCATTCGTTTCTGGCCACCCCCTCGCGATCACTCCCGGCGAATGGAAATGCCCCCTCTGTCTGTGTCAGACAGAGGGAGCAGGAGGAAGTGATGTCATCTCTGGTGCGGCGCTCACATATACCGAGCGCCGTACAAGAGAAGACATCAGGTCAGTGCACACAACACTACACTGACACCAGGACACATAGGGACATAAATCGCCCCCCAGATCACCCCCCCAGCCCCCAGTCACAGTGTCACTGATTGCAGTGACCATTTATTTAGTGATCACTGCAATCAGTGACATTTGTGACTGTAAAAGTGTCACCAAAGTTTAGTCTTAGGTCCAGTGTAGCCCCCTAACCCCCCCTAATAAAGGTTTAACCCCCTGATCACCCCCCAGATAACCCTTTCACCCCCTATCACCACTGTCGCTAAGCGATCATTTTTCTGATCGCTGTCTTAGCGTCAGTGATGCCGATCGGCAGCCAGTAATTTTTTTTAGGTTCACTGCATGTTTTTATAGCGTCAGGTACCCCAATATATTATCTAATAAAGGTTTAACCCCCTTGATCGCCCCCCAGGTAACCCTTTCACCCCCATCACCACTGTCGCTAAGCGATCGTTTTTCTAAACGCTGTCTTAGTGTCGGTGATGCAGATCGGTAGCCAGTAATTTTTTTTAGGTTCGCCGCATGTTTTTATAGCGTCAGGTACCCCAATATATTATCTAATAAAGGTTTAACCCCCTTGATCGCCCCCCAGGTAACCCTTTCACCCCCATCACCACTGTCGCTAAGCGATCGTTTTTCTAAACGCTGTCTTAGTGTCGGTGATGCAGATCGGTAGCTGGTAATTTTTTTTAGGTTCGCCGCAGGTTTTTATAGCGTCAGGTACCCCCATATATTATCTAATAAAGGTTTTAACCCCCTGATTGCCCCTAGTTAACCCTTTCACCAGTGATCACCATATAAGTGTTACGGGTGACGCTGGTTAGTTTGCTTTTTATAGTGTCAGGGCACCCGCCGTGTATATAACCCAATAAAGGTTTAACCCCCTAATCGCCCGGCGGGTGATATCAATTAGGTTTTAGCGTCAGAGAGGGTCTGAGTCACACCCCAGGCAGCGTCAGGTTAGTGCCAGTAACGCTAACACCCACGCGTGAAGCATACACCCCCCTTAGTGGTATAGTATCTGAACAGATCAATATCTGATCTGATCAGATCTATACTAGCGTCCCCAGCAGTTTAGGGTTCCCAAAAACGCAGTGTTAGCGGGATCAGCCCAGATACCTGCTGGCACCTGCGTTTTGCCCCTCCGTCCAGCCCAGGCCACCCAAGTGCAGTATCGATCGATCACTGTCACTTACAAAACACAACACACATAACTGCAGCGTTCGCAGAGACAGGCCTGATCCCTGCGACTACAGTGCTGTAGGAGGTGATTTCACCACCACAGTTAAAAAAAAAAAGCAAATATGCCGAAGCATTGGGGCAGCAGGGGCGGAGGAGCGATTTTGCTCCTAATGCCGCGTATATACGGTCGAAATTCCGATGGAGGCTTGCCCGTGGAAAAGTCCGACCATGTGTGTGCGGCATAACTTTTTTGCGGGAGGATGCCCCCATGCTTCGGCATATATAAATGGTGCGTGTATGCCCATCATTGGAAGTGGGTGGATGAAGGGCGGTATTCTAATGGTGGGCATACCCACCGATCAATCTCTTTTTTCGTTCAGCCAACTGGCTGCATGAAAAAAAAAGATTACAATACATGTCCAACAAGGACCAGCAACGTACTGGTATGTTGCTGGACTTTGAATGTTTATACCAGAATGATGCCTGCGGGTTTAGGTATCATCTTGGTATCATTCTTTTCAGCCTGCGGCCGGCTTTCATGTAAAAGCAATCCTAGCGGCTAATTAGCCTCTGGACTGCTTTTACAAGCAGTGGGAGGGAATGCCCCCCCCGGATATAAAAAGCGCCATTGGGAAATTGGGAAAGCATTTTATCACACCGATCTTGGTGTGGTCAGATGCTTTGAGGGCAGAGGAAAAATCTAGGGTCTAGAAGACCCCAGTTTTTTGAAAAAAAGAGTACCTGTCACTACCTATTGCTATCATAGGGGATATTTACATTCCCTGAGATAACAATAAAAATTATAAAAAAAAAAAAAAAATTACTTGGAAGGAACAATTTAAAAATAAAATAAAAAAGCAAAATTAATAATAAAAAAAAAAAAAAAAGCACCCCTGTCCTGCCCTGCTCTTGCCCAATGGCGAACGCAAGCGTCGGTCTGGCGTCATATGTAAACAGCAATTGCACCATGCATGTGAGGTATCACCGCGAAGGTCAGATCGAGGGCAATCATTTTAGCAGTAGACCTCCTCTGTAAATCTACTGGGGTAACCTGTAAAAAGGCTTTTAAAGGCTTTTAAAAATGTATGTAGTTTGTCGCCAATGCGCGTTTGTGCGAAATTTTAAAGCATGTCGTGTTTGGTATCTATGTACTCGGCCTAAGATCATCTTTTTTATTTCATCAAACATTTGGGCAATATAGTGTGTTTTAGTGCACTAAAATTAAAAAAAGTGTATTTTTTAACCCAAAAAATGCGTTTGAAAAATCGCTGCACAAATACTGTGTAGAAAAAAAAAATGCAACACCCACCATTTTAATCTGTAGGGCCTTTGCTTTAAAAATATATATAATGTTTGGGGGTTCAACATAATTTTCTTGCAAAGAAAAAAATGTTTTCATGTAAACAAAAAGTGTCAGAAAGGGCTTTGTCTTCAAGTGGTTAGAAGAGTGGATGTAAGCTTCCTAATGTTGTGTATAAAATGCCAGAACAGTTCAAAACCCCCCCAAATGACCCCATTTTGGAAAGTAAACACCCCAAGCTATATACTGAGAGGCATGTCGAGTCCATGGAATATTTTATATGTTGACACAAGTTGCGGAAAAACTACAATTTTTTTTATTTTATTTTTTGCACAAAGTTGTCACTAAATGATATATTGCTCAAACATGCCATGGGCATATGTGGAATTACACCCCAAAATACATTCTGTTGCTTCTCCTGAGTACGGGGATACCACATGTGTGAGACTTTTTGGGAGCCTAGCCACGTACGGGACCCCAAAAACCAAGCACCGCCTTCAGGCTTTCTAAGGGTGTAAATTTTTGATTTCACTTCTCACTGCCTATCACAGTTTCGGAGGCCATGGAATGCCCAGATAGCACAAAACCCCCCCAAATGACCCCATTTTGGAAAGTAGACACCCCAAGCTATTTGCTGAGAGGTATTGTGAGTGTTTTGCAGATCTCGCTTTTTGTCACAAAGTTTTGAAAAAAAATATATATATTTATTTTCTTTCTTCATTTTCAAAAACAAATGAGAGCTGTAAAATACTCGCCATTCCTCTCAGCAAATAGCTTGGGGTGTCTATATTCCAAAATGGGGTCATTTGGGGGGGTTTTGTGCGATTTTGGCATTTTATGGCCTTCGAAACTGTGATAGGTAGTGAGGAGTGAAATCAAAAATTTGTGCCTAGAAATCCTGAAGGCGGTGCTTGGTTTTCGGGGTCCCGTACGCGGCTAGGCTCCTAAAAAGTCCCACACATGTGGTATCCCCGTACTCAGGAGAAGCAGAAAAATGTATTTTGGGGTTTAATTCCACATATAACCATGGCATGTGTGAGCAATATATCATTTAGTGACAACTTTTTGTAATTTTTTTTTTTTTTTTTGTCATTATTCAATCACTTGGGACAAAAAAAATATATTCAATGGGCTCAACAGGCCTCTCAGCAATTTCCTTGGGGTGTCTACTTTCTAAAATGGGGTCATTTGGGGGGGTTTTGTGCTATTTTGGCATTTTATGGCCTTCGAAACTGTGATAGGTAGTGAGGAGTGAAATCAAAAATTTGCGCCCTTAGAAATCCTGAAGGCGGTGCTTGGTTTCCGGGGTCCCGTACGCGGCTAGGCTCCCAAAAAGTCCCACACATGTGGTATCCCCGTACTCAGGAGAAGCAGAAAAATGTATTTTGGGGTGAAATCCCACATATAACCATGGCATGTGTGAGCAATATATCATTTAGTGACAACTTTTTGTAATTTTTTTTTTTTTTTTAGTCATTATTCAATCATGGGAGAAAAAGAAACCCTGGACTGCCGCACTCTGTATAGACAGTTATTTATTCCAAAATTTCAGGTAAAAAATCCAAATTCAAAATAAATCCATAAATCCAAAACAACAAATGCAGATGGTGTGCATGCAGGGAAGGGTGGCTAACGCGTTTCACGTCACGAATTGACGCTTACTCATAGCTATGAGTAAGCGTCAATTCGTGACGTGAAACGCGTTAGCCACCCTTCCCTGCATGCACACCATCTGCATTTGTTGTTTTGGATTTATGGATTTATTTTGAATTTGGATTTTTTACCTGAAATTTTGGAATAAATAACTGTCTATACAGAGTGCGGCAGTCCAGGGTTTCTTTTTCTCCCATGCATCAGTGCAGAGCCAGCACCTGTGTGAGTGACAGGGCGGAAGCAGCTATTTGGTGAATTCTCAAGCTTTTGAGCGGTACGTTTTTCCTTTCCTCATTATTCAATCACTTGGGACAAAAAAAAATAATCAATGGGCTCAACATGCCTCTCAGCAATTTCCTTGGGGTGTCTACTTTCCAAAATGGGGTCATTTGGGGGGGGTTTTGTACTGCCCTGTCATTTTAGCACCTCAAGAAATGAGATAGGCAGTCATACATTTAAAGCTGTGTAAATTCCAGAAAATGTACCCTAGTTTGTAAACTCTATAACTTTTGCGCAAACCAATAAATATACGCTTATTGACATTTTTTTTAATAAAAACATGTGGCTGAATACATTTTGGCCTAAATGTATGACTACAATTGAGTTTATTCGATTTTTCTTATAACAAAAAGTAGAAAATATCATTTTTTTTCAAAATTTTCGGTCTTTTTCCGTTTATATCGCAAAAAATAAAAATCGCAGAGGCAATCAAATACCATAAAAAAAAGCTCTATTTGTGGGAAGAAAAGGACGCAAATTTCGTTTGGGTACAACATTGCATGTCCGCACAATTTAGAGTTAAAGCAGCGCAGTGAAAAATTCTGAATTCACCTCTGGTCCTTTAGCTACCAAATGGTCCGGGGCTTAAGTGGTTAATTAAATAATATAAAAAAGGTACAGTATATTGAAATAAAAAGGTTAATATGGGTACCCCATAATCACATAGGATAACAAAATACGCAACCATGACTATAGTGAATGAAGACTTCAAAATACAAAAATAATGTACCGTATATACTCGAGTATAAGCCGACCCGAATATAAGCCGAGGCACCTAATTTTACTACAAAAAACTGGGAAAACGTATTGACTCGAGTATAAGCCTAGGGTGTTCATCTGTATGCCTCACTGTGTTCATGTGCATCCCTCACTGTGTCCATGCCTCACTGTGCCCAATCTCCCTACCCTATCTCCGGCACTGTGTGACTAGACTGACGTTTAACATGGGAGTCTATGGAAGGGGTGCCCGGCTTTGAAAAAGCGGTGGTCCCCGGCCTTAGTGGGGCTACATGTGTGCCAAGTTTGGGGTCCAGGGGACCAATACGGGCCGGAATCAGGCGCACAAAGTTGAAGATGGACACAGACTCGAGTATAAGCCGAGGGGGGCATTTTCAGCACAAAAAAATGTGCTGAAAAAATTTGGCTTATACTCGAGTATATACGGTATTTATTTTGTAATAAGAATCTGGCAGTTTTCAAAGAAAATGTTATGAATCAAGGCTCACACAGAAGGAAACGGTACAGCATGCATCCCTACTTATGCTGCAGCACTATGCAGCGGACATCTCAGACTGCTAGAGACCCAGACCAATGAGTTCTGTGTGAGAGAGTAGCAGTCCAGAGATCTGCTGAAACAGGGCAGATTAATATAACAGTAAAGCACTAGCACATTGCAAAACGCCCACATTCTTTATTTTTAGGCCTCACTGCATTACCCTTTTGAAAATATAAAAAGGTTCACTTGGTCTTTTAATATGCTTTAGCTGTTGAGGAGTGCTGTGGTTCTTAATTAGTTGCTGTGATGATTAGTAGTAATTTTCAATTTAAAAGAATAAATCAATTTTTTATGATTATTTTCCCTACATTTTACTTATATTTTTATTTATTTATGGCGGTTTACCTTGCCTTCAATAATTAGGTGTTTATGTGCTGCTTATATATTTTATGTTTAATCCATATTCCTTATTTTAATTTTTTTCAATATTATTGGATTTCACAACCTCCTTTTATTCAATGTACTGGTCGGTGGATATGTGTTTGGTATGTTCAATGCATATCCGCTGGGGAAGTCCTGCACCACGGACGATACGCGTGCAGGGGGCTTATAGTGATGTCAGGACAGCCACCTACCCGGTTCTTTTATATGTACTTCATGCCGTGCACTAGGTTATAGTGCCGTGTTTGTGAGTAATTTTACTTCATCTTATTAAATGTGTTGCTTTTACATACGGAGAGCACTATGCGTTTCCTTTATATTTTTACATGATCCATTCTTTATATGAGCGAGTTTTGGAGACCATTTATCGACTGAGGAGTCTTAGAGAAGGACCTTACGTGAAGACAACATCTTACCACTACCCTAGTCAAGGGACAGCGTGATTGACCTTCTGTTTGCTCAGAGGTCCATTTGTTCAGGTGAGCGGTTTGTACTTCAGGGGGATGAGACGCTTATGTCTGGATGTATGGTGATTGATTGATTGAAGCACCCCATTTTCCACCTAAGAAGTTCTGCACCTTTGTTGTCTTTCAACATCCTTTGGCCTCATCTTGCAGCATCTTGTTTTGGACTTTTGATGCCATTTTTAATTTAGTTTTTAGCGCTGCACTGATTTTTTTTTATATGTACTCTATTCAAGGACTTTTATATTGACCTTTCAGTGTTCAGCTGCTTTTATTAGGGGTTAGTTTTTGCACTGTCTGATTTCCTTTTATGCTCAATGCATGTTGAATAAAAACTGGAAATTTCCAGTTGCAACAAATGCTCGAGCTCTCAATGAAGCCACAAAACCAATCCTTTTAACTGTACAAATACTGAGGCATTTTTGTTTTTTTGCAGCCCCACATAATTGCTGTCACTACTTTTCCTTCCCCCTCTTGTTCACTCCAATTTGTTCCATTGAATTTTTGGGCGAATTATTTTCTTTTACATTTTTTAGCATGTTTTTCTTGATACTTTATTGTGTTGACCTGTTTTTCAAATGGGATTTACAATCTCATACAAGTCTTTGGGAATACAGAACCCACTTGAAACAGTTCTAATACTGGTCAGGAGGAGGTCCACTGCATGCGTCAGTCAATTATACATGATCACAGAAGCATCGCAAATGGATGCCATGGATACGGACCAAAGCCTATTGACATACACCTTATAGGCTCACTTACACATGTGGTGCCCTCTGAAGAGCAATTTATCTTCCGATCGATCGTTAGAGGGGGTTATAAAAACTTCCTTACTGCCAGTTTTAACCACATTTCAAATGCCTGCAGTTGTGGGGAGCCCCACAATTTAGTTGGATGGGTCGACAATGGGGATAATTATTGCCATGCAATGCAAAGCACTGTCGTATGACAGTGTCATATACTGTAAGTGAGGCCTAATGCTGCATTTTTCAATGCAATTTAAACAGTACTAAAATTTCAATTTATACTAAGACCCCTTTCACACTGGAGGCGTTTCTCAGGCGCTTTAGCCTGTTAAGCGCCTGAAAAAAGCCTCATCTGCAATCCCAGTGTGAAAGCCCGAGTGCTTTGACACTGGGGCGCTGCGCTGGCAGGACGTAAAAAAATAGGATTTTTATAACAGCTTACCTGTAAAATCCTTTTCTTGGAGTACATCACGGGACACAGAGCGACATAGTCATTACTAATGGGTTATATAGTTACCGTCAGGTGCTGGCACTGGCAACTTCCAAAACCGGAAGTACCCTCCCCTATATAAGCCCCTCCCATCCGGGAGCACCTCAGTTTTGTAGCAAAGCAATAAGTGTCCCCAAAGAGGGGCGGGAGCTCTGTGTCCCGTGATGTACTCCAAGAAAAGGATTTTACAGGTAAGCTGTTATAAAAATCCTATTTTCTTTCTCGTACATCACGGGACACAGAGCGACATAGTCATTACTAATGGGATGTCCTAAAGCAATGCCAAATGAGGGGGGGGATACACCATATATAAGCTGAGCGCTATCAGACATGAGGATCTTTTGCGGCCTGCAACACACTGCGCCCAAAGGCGACATCCTCCTGACTTCTAACGTCCACCTGGTAGAACCTAGTAAACGTGTGTACTGAAGACCATGTTGCGGCCTTACAGACTTGAGCCAGGGAGGCCTGGTGATGCACTGCCCATGAAGTTCCAACTGCTCTCGTGGAGTGCGCCCTAACTTTGAACGGAGGCGGTCTACTTCTCAAGCTATAGGCTTGTATTATGACCTGTCGAATCCACTTGGCTAAAGTACATTTTGACGCTGCCTGACCCTTTCTGGGGCCTTCCGGCAGAATAAACAAAGTATCCGTTCTGCGAATCTGAGCAGTGGCTTTTAGATAAGCTTTAACTGCTCTTACTACATCCAAAGAATGCAATAACTTTTCCTCTACCGAAGTAGGCTTGGGGAAAAAAGAAGGAAGAACCACATCTTGGTTCAAATGAAAACTCGATACCACCTTAGGAAGAAAGGCTGGATGAGGACGTAACACTACTCTGTCCTTATGGATAACCAGATATGGCTCCTTACAGGACATAGCTGCTAATTCCGATACTCTTTTAGCCGAACAAATGGCTACTAGAAAAATCTATTTCCTGGTGAGAAGCACCAAGGAAATATGCTGTAATGGTTCAAATGGTTGTTTCTGTAGAACCGACAGAACCAAGTTTAGATCCCATGGACATATGGGAATATTAACCGGAGGACTAATACGCATCACTCCTTGTATAAAGGCTTTGACTAGTGAATGCGAAGCCAAGGGCCTTTGAAAAAATATTGACAAGGCCGAAATCTGACCCTTGATAGTACTCAAGGCAAGCTTCCTATCTACAGCCCACTGTAGGAAGTCCAGAATCCTACCTATTACGTACTTATGTGGATGCCATTTCTTGGCCTCACACCACGCGATGTACGCCTTCCAGATTCTATAGTAGATCTGCCTGGATACCGGCTTCCTGGCATTGATCATGGTAGATACCACAGCATTAGAGAGCCCTCTCTTTTTTAGAATGTGGGCTTCAATAGCCAGGCCGTCAAACCTAGGGCTGGTAAGGAAGGGTGGTATATCGGTCCTTGCGAAAGCCGGACGACGTGGGAGAGTCCAAGGACTCCCCACTGAAATTTTACAATCTCCGCGTACCACGCTCTTCGGGGCCACGCTGGAGCCACCGGAATCACCGGTTTCTTTTCTACCCTGATTCTGCGGAGTAATCGAGGTAACCATTGTGGCGGTGTGAATGCATATATCAGCTTGAACTGATCCCAAGGGAACACTAGGGCATCCGAGCTGCAAGCTAGGGGATCCCTTGTCCGAGAGACAAACCTGTCCCCCTTTGTGTTGAATCTGGATGCTAGAAGATCTACATCCGATGTTCCCCACCGCTGACATATTGTCCAGAAAACCTCGGGGTGAAGGGACCCTTCCTCTGGGCCTAATTGCTGGCGACTTAGAAAGTCCGCCTTCCAATTCTCCACTCCTGGAATGAATACCGCAGATATGGCTGGGACATATTTTTCTGCCCATTTCAGGATGTAATTTACTTCCCTCTGGGCTGCACGACTCCTGGTGCCCCCCTGATGATTGATATATGCCACTGCTGTGGCATTGTCTGATTGCATTCTGACAGGGGACCCTTGGAGTTTGGATGTCCATGCTACTAGGGCATACCGGGCTGCTCGTATCTCTAAGAGATTGATGGGCAGGGCCTTTTCTGCATCCGACCATCTGCCCTGTAGAGACTATTGCTCCAGTACTGCTCCCCAGCCTATAAGGCTGGCATCTGTAGTGACCACCTTCCAAGAAATCGGACTGAAGGATTTCCTTTTTTCCAGATTCTGGGGAACCAACCACCAACGGAGGCTCTTGCGAACGGAAGGGGACAAGGACATTGTAAGTCTAGGGCCTGAACTTTTTTGTTCCAGGCTGACAGTATGGCCCCTTGCAAATTCCTTGAATGGAATTGACCGTAGGGTACTGCTTCGAATGATGCCACCATTTTTCCCAGCAGCCTCATATACAGGCGTATGGACGGCTGTCTTTTTTGTACCCACTAAGTGGATCAAATCTTTCAAAGACAACACCTTTCCTCGAGGCAAGAATATTTTTCTCTGGCCTGAATCCAACCTTAGCCCCAAGTATTCCAGACTTTTGACTGGTTTTTAGGGCTGACTTGTCTCGGTTGATAATCCAACCGTGAGATTCCAGATACTTGATCGTCTTGTGAACGACCACGTCTAGTTTTTTCACTGAGTGGTCTATCAGCAACAAGTCATCCAGATATGCCATTATCATTACACCTTGTGTTCTTAGATTGGCCAATAAAGGGCCAGAATTTTTGTAAACACTCGTGGTGCTGTGGCCAAACCGAAGGGTAAGGCTCTGAACTGAAAATGGCGCCCTTCTACTGCAAAGCGTAGAAATTTTTGGTGGACTGGAAAGATGGGAATGTGCAAATAAGCATCTTTGATGTCGATCGTGGCTAACCAATCCTCCCCTTGTAGGGCAGTGGCCACCGATCGGATCGACTCCATCGGAAAGTCCTGATATACAGGAATTTGTATAGCCCTTTTAGAATTAATATGGGCCTCCCGTCCGCGTTTGCTTCGGGACTGTAAAGAGGTTTGAGTAAAACCCGAACCCTCATTCTTCCAGGGGAACCTCCATAATTACTCCTTGGAGCAATAGTTGTTCTAGTGCCAACAGGAGGGACTCTCTCTTCCGGGGATCCCTTGGCACGTTTGACCTCAAAAATGGGAAGGAGGAGAGTCTTTTAACTCCAAACTGTATCCCAAACCTACTGCGGAGAGCACCTATCTGTCTTGATCGTGTCCCGCCAGGTCTCTTGCGAACAACTGGAGTCCTCCCCCCACCCGACTGAGTGGAGGCTTCATGAATTTAACTTTGGGGGAGGTTTTGTACCTCCCCTGACCCAGGGTTTCTCATTACCCTGCTACTGTCCCTGTTTTTTACCCCCCGGATTTGACCGAGGAGGCCGTCGGAACTGTTACACAGCCGATGCCCCAGGGACTGGAGAAGCAGGCCTCTTAAAGAGGGACCTCTAACTCTGCTTTTAACCGGCAAGAGAGTATTTTTACCGCTGGAAATTTTCTGGATATTTGTCCAGGTTTTCCCTGAATAAGCGTTCACCATGAAATGGGACGCTAACCAGCCATTCTTTACAGGGAGCTTCAGCAGACCAGTTTTTGAGCCATAGGAGCCTACGCATATGTACTATAGACAGCGTAAGGCGGGAGGCCTGATGGACTGAATCCTCTATGGCGTCAACCGCAAAGCCTAAGGCTCTAGGTAGATCAGCTAGGGCAAAGCCTGCTGATCTGTCAAGTCCCTCAAGACCTGTTTCAACTGATCCTTCACTGTTTAGCAGACCCCAATAGCTGCTACTGCTGGTTGTATCACCAAGCAGATTTTCATAAGGACTCCAATCTTTTATCTATTGGGTTCTTGAACATTTGGACATTATCCACTGGACATGTCAGTGATTTATACATACAAGAGATGGCTGCGTCCACTGTAGGGACCTTCCATTTTTTTTTTTTTTTTTTTTTGATGAACTTATCCTCCATGGGATAGACCACCGGAAATCTCTTGGGGGAATAAATATTTTCTCAGGACGTTCCCAATCCTGGTAAATGAGCCCTTTCAGTAAAGGGTGAAGTGGAAAAGAACAAACAGTCTGGGGGCTTCTAGCGACCCCAACGAGGATACAGTAGTGGTTGATGGTTCCGCAAGGTGCATTTTTAAATGCTGATCGGACCATGTTAGTCAGAGACTGAACCCATAATCTTTCAGCTTGAGATGCTGAGAAAGGGTTCCCCCACTGTTGATTCCTCTATAACAGAATCAACCTTATCCTGATCCCCTTCAGGCAGGTCGATCCCTGTATGGGACTGTTGCTCTGCTAACAGGCACTCTGAAGGAGGAGACGGAGATCGGGCGTGCTTTCCCTGACAGGGAGGCAGCGATAAATTTTGACAATCTCTCTCTAATCCTCCCAGAGCTGAGGAAAAAACCTCCTCTGTTACATATACAGGAGCAGGTGACTGAGGACAGCCACAGTACCAAGTACCCCTGCGGGGTCTCTACGGTCACTTACCTCTGAACTTCAGGGGAGACTGGTGCAGCAGGAGTATGCCCAAGATCCTCAGAGCCCGATGAGACCCCCTTCGCTTCCTGGAAGATTCAGTTCCGGAGCTACTGGACGGCATATTCCTAAGCCTAAAGCTGAGGTATTCCAGCCGTAATACACCTCTTTTACTGAGAATAGTCTAGCACAATTGCTGCTATATCACAGTTGGTGTCTACTAATGTGCCTTTCTAGGGGATGCCTGTATCAACCGCTTGCTGTATGCCTTTAAATGTTGCCAGCTCTGTCTCTGTACTTCATAGCCAGCTTACTGCAATAATGTGGCTTTTTAAAAACCTGCTGGGACGCCCGCACATGCGCAGAAGCGCTGCGGCGCGCACAGAGCGTCATCCCCCAGGCCCCGCCCCTTTTTCCGGCCACCTCTATATATAGAGGCGCGTGCACGCGCACGCGCGCGGCCACGTGCGCCTCGGCGCTAATTTTCAAACATGGAAACCAGGGACAGGAGCCAGGGCCCCCTTTGCCGCAGGCCGGGGGATAGACGAACACTGCAACATGGCAGAGGAAACAGTTTCCTGTAGGAGAACTCACCAGCTGCCTGGACTTTGCTCTCTGAGAAGAAACTAGTCCATATGACAAGAAAAACATTCCACAGCGGCCTCTAGTGGACAAACACAGGTACCGCAGTTTAATATACTAAACATATATAAAAAAACATTCTTTTTTTTTTTTTTTTTCTTGACCACCATTAAAAATTATTACATTTTTTTAGTAGTTACAGGCATGCACAGATATTAGCGGGAATACCGTTAGGTAACAGACAGAAAGACAAATTAGGCTTGGGGGTCCCCCAATAGAACCAAGTTCCTGGGGGCCCCCACTTACCTGTTCCCCGCCGCAGGACTTTGTTTGGTCCACAAAAGCCCAAACTTCACCTATCACGGCAGGCATTGTAATCAAACCTTCAGGGACCGGGTTCCCAAGGATTCCACTCCCCTGGACCTGTATAGCACCCTGCACAGAAAACATCTTGGTCGTGGGTATGACCAGAGCTCTGGATCCCAGGGTCCAGCTCTCCTAAGAGAAGCATTACAGGCAGAACCTTGCTCTTCTCTGCAAGGCCCGGGTACCGACCGTTTAGCTATGAAGCTTTTTTGGTCGGATCCGGAATAGCTTACTGAGGCCCAAAAGAACCTGTACGCAAGCTCAGTGAAAAACACATGTTTCTTCTTGGCCAACACCTTAGACACTGGCAAAAAACTGAGGTGCTCCCGGATGGGAGGGGCTTATATAGGGGAGGGTACTTCCGGTTTTGGAAGTTGCCAGTGCCAGCACCTGACGGTAACTATATAACCCATTAGTAATGACTATGTCGCTCTGTGTCCCGTGATGTACGAGAAAGAAAAAAGTCTTGAAAGCAGCTTCTTTGAGGCGCTTTAGGACTCGGAGCGGTGTGTACACCGCTTCTAAAGCGCCCCTTCCCATTGAAATCAATGGCCAGCGGTGCTTTTAACCCTTTATTCGGCCGCTAGCAGGGGTTAAGAGCGCCCGAAAAACACCAGTAAAGTGCCGCTAGTTTTAGCAGCGCTTTACCAGCGTTTTTCGGGCGCTGCTGCTGACAGTGTGAAAGGGCTCTAAATGCTGTAGCAATATATAAAGACGCTTCAGAGCTTCAGGTTTGCCCTTCCAAGGAGGACTCATTTCCATTAGTTGTAGATTCGGTTATAGACTCCTTTCACACTGAGGTGTTTTTCAGGCGCTAAAGGGCTAAAAATAGTGCCTGTAAAGCACCTGAAAAACGCCTCCCCTGCAGTTCCAGTGTGAAAGCCTGAGTGCTTTCACACTGGGGCAGTGTGCTTGCCTGCAAACAGCATCTTTGGAGCAGTTTAGGAGCGGTGTATACACTGCTCCGCCGCCGCCGAATCGCCTGCAAAGTGCTTCGGCAGCGGTGCTCTTCGGCCGCATTTAACCCGCTAAAAACAATGGTAAAGCGCCGCTAAAACTAGCGGCGCTTTACCGCTAACGCGGCCCGCTGGCAGTGTGAAAGGGGTCATATAGTTAGCCTAGTTTTACGTCAACATCAAATACATATGTAAACGAGCCTTGTTATCAGAACAGCTGCCAAGGTGGATACATCAGGACTTTGAGTATAGTGCACAAAAACTATTAATTTAAAACCCTACTTACATATTAGGGGTCCAGAGTCTCACTGTCCTGTCTTTAGAAGCGGATGCCACCAAGTGTCCTATGGGAGAAAACTGCACACTCAGTACTGCCTCCTTGTGGCCAATAAACCTAAAGGCACGTGACTGAGGCTTGAAATTCCAGATCATGACAAATGTGTCTGCTGCAGATGTTGCTACAGAAGTAAAACACAATCAATATTTTAGCAGAGGGAAAAAAAAAGAGAAGAAGCTTTTTGTATTATTGAAACACATGAGATGTTAAAACAGTTCAGCCAAGCATTCGGCTGACTAGCTAGACTACAGTGTACTGGGAAATTTCTTTTTTCTTTGTGTCTTTTTAAACCTACAGATATATTATTTTAAGCCAATGGGTGCCATAGATTCTACACATTAAGGGTTTATGCCTTTTCTGGAATTGTTCTCAAACTACATTCCCTTTTTAGGCTAAACAAAGCTAAAAGATAAAAAATTTGAAAATAGCTAAATTATTTTGTTATTAAATGCATAACTCTTTCATTCATTTTAGATACAAAAGGTACTGTATGTGCCAACAAACCCATTACGTGGTTCATTATCTAAAAATATCAAGACAACAGCTTCTCAAACTTGGATACATTTTGGCTAAAAGAAGGATTTTTCATTAAATAAAAAAATAGGATTTTTATAACAGCTTACCTGTAAAATCCTTTTCTTGGAGTACATCACGGGACACAGAGCGACATAGTCATTACTAATGGGTTATATAGATACCTTCAGGTGCTGGCACTGGCAACTTCCAAAACCGGAAGTACCCTCCCCTATATAAGCCCCTCCCATCCGGGAGCACCTCAGTTTTGTAGCAAAGCAATAAGTGTCCCTAAAGAGGGGTGGGAGCTCTGTGTCCCGTGATGTACTCCAAGAAAAGGATTTTACAGGTAAGCTGTTATAAAAATCCTATTTTCTTTCTCGTACATCACGGGACACAGAGCGACATAGTCATTACTAATGGGATGTCCTAAAGCAATGCCCAACGAGGGGGGGGATACACCATACATAAGCTGAGCGCTATCAGACATGAGGATCTTTTGCGGCCTGCAACACACTGCGCCCAAAGGCGACATCCTCCTGACTTCTAACGTCCACCTGGTAGAACTTAGTAAACGTGTGTACTGAAGACCATGTTGCGGCCTTACAGATTTGAGCCAGGGAGGCCTGGTGATGCGCTGCCCATGAAGTTCCAACTGCTCTCGTGGAGTGCGCTCTAACTTTGAACGGAGGCGGTCTCCTTCTCAAGCCATAGGCTTGCATAATGACCTGTCGAATCCACTTGGCTAAAGTAGATTTTGACGCTGCCTGACCCTTTCTGGGGCCTTCCGGCAGAATAAACAAAGTATCCGTTCTGCGAATCTGAGCAGTGGCTTTTAGATAAGCTTTAACTGCTCTTACTACATCCAAAGAATGCAATAACTTTTCCTCTACCGAACTAGGTTTGGGGAAAAAAGAAGGAAGAACCACATCTTGGTTCAAATGAAAACCTTGATACCACCTTAGGAAGAAAGGCTGGATGAGGACGTAACACTACTCTGTCCTTCTGTAAAGAGCCATATCTGGTTATCCATGACATAGCTGCTAATTCCGACACTCTTTTAGCCGAACAAATGGCTACTAGAAAAAACAATTTCCTGGTAAGAAGCACCAAGGAACTATGCTGTAATGGTTCAAATGGTTGTTTCTGTAGAACCGACAGAACCAGGTTTAGATCCCATGGACATATGAGAATATTAACAGGAGGACTAAATACGCATCACTCCTTATCTAAAGGCTTTTACTAGTGAATGCGAAGCCAAGGGCCTTTGAAAAAATATTGACAAGGCCGAAAACTGACCTTTGATAGTACTCAAGGCAAGCTTCCTATCTACAGCCCACTGTAGGAAGTCCAGACTCCTACCTATTACGTACTTATGTGGATGCCATTTCTTGGCCTCACACCACGCGATGTACGCCTTCCAGATTCTATAGTAGATCTGCCTGGATACCGGCTTCCTGGCATTGATCATGGTAGATACCACAGCATTAGAGAGCCCTCTCTTGTTTAGAATGTGGGCTTCAATAGCCAGGCCGTCAAACCTAGGGCTGGTAAGGAAGGGTGGTATATCGGTCCTTGCGAAAGCAGGTCCGGACGACGTGGGAGAGTCCAAGGACTCCCCACTGACATCTTACAATCTCCGCGTACCACGCTCTTCGGGGCCACGCTGGAGCCACCAGAATCACTGGTTTCTTTTCTACCCTGATTCTGCGGAGTAATCGAGGTAACCATTGTGGCGGTGTGAATGCATATATCAGCTTGAACTGATCCCAAGGGAACACTAGGGCATCCGAGCCGCAAGCTAGGGGATCCCTTGTCCGAGAGACAAACCTGTCCACCTTTGCGTTGAATCTGGATGCTAGAAGATCTACATCCGATGTTCCCCACCACTGACATATTGTCCAGAAAACCTCGGGGTGAAGGGACCATTCCTCTGGGCATAATTGCTGGCGACTTAGAAAGTCCGCCTTCCAATTCTCCACTCCTGGAATGAATACCGCAGATATGGCTGGGACATATCTTTCTGCCCATTTCAGGATGTAATTTACTTCCCTCTGGGCTGCACGACTCCTGGTGCCCCCCTGATGATTGATATATGCCACTGCTGTGGCATTGTCTGATTGAATTCTGACAGGGGAGCCTTGGAGTTTGGATGTCCATGCTACTAGGGCATACCGGGCTGCTCGTATCTCTAAGAGATTGATGGGCAGGGCCTTTTCTGCATCCGACCATCTGCCCTGGAGAGACCATTGCTCCAGTACTGCTCCCCAGCCTATAAGGCTGGCATCTGTAGTGACCACCTTCCAAGAAATCAGACTGAAGGATTTCCCTTTTTCCAGATTCTGGGGAACCAACCACCAACGGAGGCTCTTGCGAACGGAAGGGGACAAGGACATTGTAAGTCTAGGGCCTGAACTTTTTTGTATCAGGCTGACAGTATGGCCCCTTGCAAATTCCTTGAATGGAATTGACCGTAGGGTACTGCTTCGAATGATGCCACCATTTTCCCCAGCAGCCTCATGCACAGGCGTATGGACAGCTGTCTTTTTTGTACCCACTAAGTGGATCAAATCTTTCAAAGACAACACCTTTCCTCGAGGCAAGAATATTTTTCTCTGGCCTGAATCCAACTTTAGCCCCAAGTATTCCAGACTTTTGACTGGTTTTTAGGGCTGACTTGTCTCGGTTGATAATCCAACCGTGAGATTCCAGATACTTGATTGTCTTGTGAACGACCACGTCTAGTTTTTTCACTGAGTGGTCTATCAGCAACAAGTCATCTAGATATGCCATTATCATTACACCTTGTGTTTTTAGATTGGCCAATAAAGGGCCAGAATTTTTGTGAACACTCGTGGTGCTGTGGCCAGACCGAAGGGTAAGGCTCTGAACTGAAAATGGCGCCCTTCTACCGCAAAGCGTAGAAATTTTTGGTGGGCTGGAAAGATGGGAATGTGCAAATAAGCATCTTTGATGTCGATCGAGGCTAACCATTCCTCCCCTTGTAGGGCAGTGGCCACCGACCGGATCGACTCCATCCGGAAAGTCCTGATATGTAGGAATTTGTTTAGCCCTTTTAGATTTAATATGGGCCTCACGTCCCCGTTTGGCTTCGGGACTGTAAAGAGGTTTGAGTAAAACCCGAACCCCCATTCTTCCAGGGGAACCTCTATAATTACTGCTTGGAGCAATAATTGTTCTAGTGCCAACAGGAGGGATCCTCTCTTCTGGGGATCCCTTGGCACGTTTGACCTTATAAAGTGGGAAGGAGGGGAGTCTTTTAACTCCAATTTGTATCCCAGATTTACTGCGGAGAGCACCCATCTGTCTCTGATCGTGTCCCGCCAGGTCTCTGTGAACAACTGAAGTCTTCCCCCCACCCGATTGGGTGGGGGCAACCCTTCATGCATTTGACTTTGGGGGAGGTTTTGTACCTCTCCTGCTCCAGGGCTTCTTGTTACCCTGCAATTGTCCCTGATTTTTACCTCCGGGATTTGACCGAGGAGGCCGTCGGAACTGTTTCACAGCCGATGTCCTAGGGACTGGAGAAGCAGGCCTCTTAAAAGAGGGACCTCTAACTCTGTTTTTAACCGGCAAAAGTGTACTTTTACCGCTGGAAATTCTCTGGATATATTTGTCCAGGTCTTCCCCGAATAAGCGTTTACCATGAAATGGGAAGCTGACCAGCAATTTTTTACAGGGAGCTTCAGCAGACCAGTTTTTGAGCCATAAAAGCCTGCGCATATGTACTACAGACAGCGTAAGGCGGGAGGCCTGATGGATTGAATCCTTTATAGCGTCCACCGCAAAGCTTAAGGCTCTAGGTAGATCAGCTAGGGCAAGAGCCTGCTGATCTGGCAAGTCCCTTAAGACCTGTTTCAACTGATCCTTCACTGCTTGGCAGACCCCAATAGCTGCCACTGCTGGTTGTGTCACCAATCCTGCTGTAGAAAAAGCAGATTTTAATAAGGACTCTAATTTTTTATCTATTGGGTCCTTGAACATTTGGACATTATCCACTGGACATGTCAGTGATTTATTCACACAAGAGATGGCTGCGTCCACTGTAGGGACCCTCCATTTTTTGATGAACTTATCCTCCATGGGATAGACCACTTGAAATCTCTTGGGAGGAGTAAATATTTTATCAGGATGCTCCCAATCCTGGTAAATGAGCCCTTCCAGTAAAGGATGGATCGGAAAGGAACAAACAGTCTGGGGAGCTTTTAGCGACCCCAACGAGGAGACAGAAGTGGATGATGGCTCCGCAAGGGGCATTTTAAATGCTGATCGGACCATATTAGTCAGGGACTGAACCCATAATCTTTCAGCATGTGATGCTGAGAATGGCTCTTCCACTGTTGATTCCTCTACAACAGAATCGACCTCATCCTGATCCCCTTCAGGCAGGTCGATCCCTGTATGGGGCTGTTGCTCTGCTAACAGGCACTCTGAGGGAGGAGACGGAGATCGAGCGCTTTTTTCCTGTGACAGGGAAGCAGCGATCAATGCTGACAATCTCTCTTCCAGCCCTCCCAGAGCTGAGGAAAAAACCTCCTCTGTTACATACACAGGAGCAG